>JAVHNL010000069.1:0-100000 GCA_031216105.1 Dalbergia cultrata
ATGCCAACACAATTCCCCAATTCCTAATTATTGTTATTTTCTTTCCGTTATTTATTTTTGAGAAATGATAAACAACAAACACCAAATTTATATTATACATTTACATCAATTTAAAAATTATAAATTAATACGTATAAATTTATAAATTGATATGTAAAAAGTTACAAATAAATATATATTTATTTATAATTTTTTATATATATGTACAGTGTAAATATGGTGGTGGTTGTATATTATTTTTTTTTTTTTAATTCCGTTTCTCCTTTATTGTTTATATACTCAGTTTAGAAGCACGGTTTTCGAGGACACTTCTGGGGTCTGCGCTCGCCGAGCCCGCCTCGCCAACGATTCGGGGGGAAGTAAATTACTTTTTCAAAAAATGTCATTATTTTATTAAAAAAAATCTGAAATATCCACGTTTCTCTCTTTTGTCTGCTTTACTTTTGGACTTTCTTTTTAATTTTTTTGAGGGATTGCACGTGTCTTGAAGTACCTTTGATTGGCATAATTTGAAGGCCTTTTTTTTTTTATCATTTTGAAGGCCATTTTTTCTTCTTCAAGAATCAAACAAATTTAATTAGAAATTGTTTTCAGCACCAAATAAGCTTAACGCGCACTTAATAAAAACGAACACATTGTTTTTTTAAAATTTGAAATAGTGAAAAGGACAGAAAAGGCGTGAGGTGTCATTTGCATCTAGGAAATGGAATCAATCCACTCTCTTTTTTTTTTTTTTACGGGAATCCACTTGTTAGCTTAGACGAAACACGCGAACAGGAAAGTATCCGCATATCCAATCAATTTATATGTCCTGTATTATTAATGGGTGTGAAGCTTATTAAAATAGGGTTCATGTTTAATTAAATAGTAAATAGAATATGAGTCAATATGGTATTACTTATTTTATGAATATAAATATCATTTTTTCTTGTTAATAGTATATTACCACATGTATATTAGTATTCAACATTTGCCTCAGTCCAACTCTTAAGCTTAGACATTTGCTCATCATCTAGATGATAATTAGTGATTGATATTAACCTTATAGCTGAAAAAATAAAATAATTAAGTTTAATATTACAGAGATGATCAGAATATTCTAATGAGTAGATATAATAGATAATATAAGAGAAAATTATACTAATTTCTCTTGAAATTCAATGTAATTATACTTATCATCATTCTATTCTGTAAAATTATCATTAGTCTCCTCTAAAGTTTACTCAAATTACACTGATATCTCATGTATGTACTAATTTGTTGATTTAAGAGACCAAAAAAGTAACAAAGATATATGCATCAAATTATAATATTTTGATAATATTTAACATATTAATTACATAAAATACTTGTTTTGTCATATAAAAATAAAACTTATAATTATAACTTATGATAAAAAGAGGTATTTTGGTTAATATACATGTCAAATATTGTCAACATATTACAATTTTCTATTAATGATCATGTATATGTCATGTATTATTTTTTATCACTTAAATTAATAAATTAATATTTATAGGAGATATCAATATAAGTTTAGTAAATCTGAAGTGAGGTCAATAATAATTTTACATAATAGAGAAGTGACAAATGTCATTAAACTAAATCTCAGGGGAGGTGATATAAATTACCCATAACACGATATCATGAACCAGTATATGTGTGAACTGTTCAAATGATAATAAGATTTCATCTTGGAGGGGCAACAACATGTGTGAAAAGGGTTCGTGGAAGTTCTAATGAAAAGAGTAAGTTAGATGGATGATAATCCATTAGCTAAAGGTTGAGTGAGATAAAAAATAAAAAAAAACCAATACATGTTACTCTAAAAAAAATTAATAATATTAATATAATTTATAACATGAAATTATGGCATCGTATAATACATGTAACCAATTATTTTTTAGTGTGACAAAATTTAATTGTGGTGTGCAGCTTAGGGTTAAAATTTCATCTTGCAAATGAAGCAGCACTACAAATAATGACTCCAATTTCTCCTTGCTCTAGCTAACCCCCATCTCAAATTATACCCTTTGGCATTTTTTTTAATGCAGTTTTCAAGCTTGGATTTTTTATTGTGATCTAGCCGAGTATTAAAAACCCAAAAAAAAAAAAACTTTCATCCATTCCCTTTTAAATTCCTCTTCAGAATTTTTTATTAAATTCGAGCCATGTAAATTACAGTTCCATGAGAGTGAGTTGCTAAAAGGACAAAAAGATTTTCGTGCCATTTACAATATTCTTTTTATTATGAAGGCCGCAGCAAGAGCCTTGGTGTTAGAACTTAGCTAGTGGCAGCACTAGATTAACTCATGATTACCACTCAGTTAATGGACATGGAAACTTCCTCTTTCAACTCATTCGGTGCTATCAGTAATTACTGATGCCTTAGAAATTGTAAATAAAAATATTATTTAAACATCCAAAAGTGTGTAAGATATTCATTTTAAAATTATTAAATGTGATATAATAAATAAGATATGTAAAATTTATCACGTTCAATAATTAAAAAATGAATATCTTAATAGATATATATTGTTTGAGTATTTTAATATCATAACTCTAATAGTTAATGAACGGGGAGGATAATTTGGCCTTCTCAGTTTTGGACCATATGACGACGATCTTTATGTTTTTGCTATACAATTACGAAATACCCCTTGCATATTGTCTTATCTAGTACCTTTTTCTCTCATCCGAACATCTTACCGGACACCCATCATTGCCGTCAAAGTCACTCATCCAAGTGCAGAAATTTGACGCCTACAATATACAGTGTAGTATACTGCAATTTTATGCTAGTAGTTAGAAAAGGGCTGTCAGAGTCGGTCAACACAATTTTTTTTACTGCCTCAACAATTGGCCATTGGATAAGTTGATTTTTCAGCTTCATTATGGTGCTTAGCCATTGCTATTTAACATAGGTTTCTTTGTTGGACATCAAAAGACATTAGCAAGCTTTCCTTAGGTTATGAGTTTTCCTGTGTGTGCTCTGCATTGACTATCATCGCATTGGCTGCTGTCACCACCGTATCAACAGGTTATGACCTCGGTGAATGGTGGAGATTAGTGTGGGTGAACAGGGGGAAAATGTGAGTGATTGAGTGGGGAATTGAAGAAGAAAAAATGATTAATTTTGTAATTTGAAAATTAATTATATTAATTTATTATTCTTTATAAAAATCATGTTTTTTTTATATATATTTTTAATCTGAACGGTTGAATCAAAATCTAATAATAATAAATAATGGATCATGACAAGATTTAAAACTACCATGGGGCCAACTTATCCTTCACCTTAAATGTACATATATACCTTTGGGACACAACGTGTGTAGTCGGTCATTAAAATTGCAAGCGTAATGAGTCCGTAATGAGTCATGGAGCACTCGTATGTAGTTGCCTGACTTGCTTTCTCTGTACGCATGTTAGCATTCCGAATTACACATGCAAACTCCCAAAAAGGGTGAAGAAATCACTCCATAATCTCATCGAATGGAGCGGCTTTACTTACGGAGCACCTTGCTTAATACCGGATCTTTGGTAGGTGAAAATTCCGTTTTCAGTGGAGTCGTTTGGCGAGGATTTGGTCTTCGGTTTGTTTTCTGAAAATAAAAAGTTGAAATGAATGTTAGCCCAATTTCATCCCAGATTTTTTTTTTTTTTTTGGTTGGTAATGAACCAAGTTTAAAGGACGCAGCTGAAACTTTACCCATAAATTAATGACTTAAATATAGTTTTAGTTTCTATAAATATAGTCCATTTTGATCTTAGTTCCTCTAAATTTTTTATTAGTTTTACGTCTCTTATTTTTATAATAATATATTTTTTTTATCTCTACCAGTATATTAAGTGATGATACTTACAAAGATTAAAAGAAGCTTTTAAAAATATTTATAATGACAAAAAAATTAAAATTTTCAATATTTGTGAGTATTAAATGTATATTTTAAACTACTTTAGTGACCCAACTATAAAGTGCAAGGATAAAAAAAAACATAATCATTAAATTAAAAAAAAAGGGACCAAAAGAAAAAAGGGATTAAAATTAAAATGACATATATTAACCGTATAAAAAAACATTTTTAAGTCTAAATTAATTTATTTGGAAAAAAATTAGTTGTGTTAAAAATTGTAAATAATTTAATTTATGAATCAAGTTTTTTCAATTTTTTTAAAAATGGTAATAATTGAATGTAACAATTCTCATTACATTTTATTGTTTAATTTAAAAATGTTATCAAAGTTGATAAAATTTATTTGGTACTAATTTAATTTTAAGCTTAAATAATGCAATAAATATTTTTTTATAATTTTGTAATAAGATATAACGCAATAAGGATAAAAAGGTAAAAGAAAAACTGAATCAAATATTTTTTTTAAATTGAATTAATACATTTCTAAATAATACTTTTTAATGAGTTTAAAGACGAATTCAACTCATGATTAGCGCAATACCACTTTAACACAACATCATTTGAGTTGATCAAGCAATCCATCAAATCCATGCAGTCAAAATTGACGGGCTTGGGATTTTTGACAAACAAACAGAATAAGTTATGGTAATTTGATTGCATTAACTAAATATCTAAACATGTTCATAATTTTCAATCAACTAGATGATTTCTTTTCTTTTATGCTAAACTGGTAATTTGTGTTTACTTATGCGAATGGAATTTTTTTTTTTTAACCCATGCACACTTTAGATATCGTGTCAACACTCAAGTAATCATTTTAAAATTTTGTGTGGTTCCTACTTGAAAATATAAACTTTGATTTTTCACTTTTAGATTTGATTTGATGTCATGCAAAACCACTTTTTAGATGTTGAAATAATATCAACTTATACGAAATCCAGAAAAACTCTTTTAGGCTTCTAACAAACTTTGTTTTAAGAATAATGTTATTTGTACTCCTTGGATATGGGACCGTGCCGACTCACATATCATCGGTCATTAAATGGGATGTGGATCTTATTTAAATGAGTACACATCCCATCCAATGATAGATGATATGTGAGCCGATACGGTATCCCATACTGTACGAGTAACAATAACAAAACTCTTTTTATCACAGTTGTCCTTTGTCTCTAACTCTAATGTGCCAAGTGCCTCATTTGATACGTGCTCAGAAGGGCAAATTGGACATTTAGGCACTGAAAGAACAGATGAGAATTGTAGCATGCCCATGGGACCTATCACAAGGGCGTCAGCTAAAAGGATTCAAAACAATTTTGGAAGCTTGGCTAAATCATTTGTTGAAGAGATGCATCAAGAATTAGTCAAGACTCCTATTGACAATTATGGACAGCCCAAAATATTATTATTAGTGAATTGGTATTGATAAAATATTTTGTTCATGTTGGGTCAAGTCTATTTATTTAGTTTATTAGTTTTTTTATTTAAAAAAATATTTTAAGTCTTGTTTTATTTTATGTTTGTTAAGCCCAATTTGGGCCTAGTTTGGTAAGGTTAGGAAATAGATTTAATCTAAATAAGAGGTATAAATACCTCCAAACTTGGTAGACACAAGAATCTTTTTGGTTGAATGAAATTTCTTGATTTCTTTTAAGAAACTTTGTACGTACAAGTGAGGTAGAGTGATTCTCTTGAGCATTGCGTGAGGCGAATAGAGGATTACAAGGTAGAGTGATTCCCTTGTAGTATTTTTATTTTGTTTTCAACCCTATCATCTTTATCAATTGTGTGTTGAGATTTCTGGGTCTTAATATCCACGGGATTCCGCATCGTCATTTCTGATTGCATTTCTTCTACGTCTTCTTAATCTTATTTTTGAAAAATGAATTGCTTGCTAAAATTGTTAACAACGGCGTGAAACGCATTCTTCATCTATGGCATCAATTACTAAAGCTGGCTTAATTGACTTTGCAGTGAATTTCTTGATTAATCAGTGGGTTAATTGCGCTATCACATTTTTTGTTGTTGTCCTTCAATCGAACTCATCACAATTCACAATAAGGATGATCAATGACACCTCTAAAACGTCACTGAAAATTACTTTAGTTTTGGCCACTTCTAAAAACTAACACGTCATTGATACTTACAATGTTGATCCTTTTGTGGAAGCAACCTAGCTAATTCCGGGGCATCAACATTAACCGGCCGGGTCAGCTAGGGGCATAAATGGATTGATTCGAAGTGGTTTAGATATATGATTGTATTTTGCACAGTCCGAACCAACTTGATCCAATCAACTTGGGGTTGGTTTGGATCGGATCATTTTAGATTTACTTTTTTTTTCAATATTTTTACCTGAAAATTCAATAAAAATACTCTAAATTATAAATATCAAAATTTTATATAAATAAATTCTCATATGTTAAGATATTATATTTTAATGTGGCATAATATAATAATGTGATATTTGTTTGGATCTCAAATTACAGATTAATAATAATAAATGGTAAATGAATAATGAATATGAGTAAGTGATATAGTTAATAATCAATAACAACAACAACAATAATAATAATAAGATTGATTTGGGTTTGATTTCAGATTGATTGGTGCAAATCTGATGACCAAATCAATATATGATCTAATTGGATTCGAACCGATTGACCCATTGATATGATTCAAATCAGACCAATACCAATATGATATCAGATTGGTTTGGATTCATTAGATTTATCGGATCGAATGTTCGGCTACTGACAACGTGGGAAAAACACGGCGGAAACTCTAAGAAACAAGAATCTATTACCCGCGGAGTTCCTTCAATTTGGCATTTAGCAATCATTAGCTAGAGGTTTTGATACCTAATCATCTTCTGATAATAACATCTGAGGCAGGAAAAGAAAAATACAAATTGGAATGGCTCAACGAAGAAAGCAAAGCATGAAAGCTTAGTAACGATAAGATGGGCAACAACAAAAAGGTGTTATAGTGTATCTGGTCACTTGAGATTGCCCATGACCAGATTGAAGCTAGCTCCATCATTTGATCTGCTTTTGGCTTAAATAGAAACCTGGGCTCGATCATCTGCAAGTACTGTAGATGGCACTTTTTTTGCTTCTTCCATTTTTTATGACAGTGCCAGGCACGCATGCAACTGACACCGGCTGCTGCGGAGACCATACTCAGGTAGGCCCCCTAGTCCTTTACCAAATATTTATCAACCTCAATTTGAATTGTTTCATTCATGTGAGAGAAATGATATTTATACTTATAGATATGAGATATCATTCCGATTAACATCTCATTTATTTTTGGATGGGACGAGGAAAATATTTAAACGGGATTCATATTCCATCAATAATCGATAAAGTGTGAGTCAACGCAATATTGCACATGAGTATAAATAATACAACTCTACATGCAATGTGTGCGATAGCGTGACAAAATGAAGCAATCAAGTAACTTGGTGATTGACAATGTAGAAATAGAGAATATGGGATTGAAAAATGGGGAATGAATGCATGGTCGGTCATTTCCCCCTCTCGACCAATGTAGGAAAATTGTTACTCCAGTCCACTAGTGTCTTACTTTAATTTGTCATACTTACATGTGAAAACCTGACACCAGAAATGCATCAATACATGTTTTTTTCTTTTGGATGAATAAATGGAATGATGGAACACGTAAAAAATAAGGATTTAACTCCTCTAACATTTCTCTTTTGCAATTACAAAAAATGGATTCCAATCATGGCATGATCTACACACTAATAGCTTGAAAAAATCTTAATATTTACCATATGTTTGGTTGGGGAGTAAAAGTGAGGGTGAAATTTCTCTGGATGAATTTTATGTGTAAAATTACATATAATACTTATTTGGGAAATTTTTACTCATTTTTTCTTTTTAACCAAACAAACCCAGAGAACAAAACCTCTTGGTCATGCTTTCGCATATTTTTCAACCTTGATCATTGGTGGACTGAATATTATTTTATAATGATCAGAATTTTTCGAATGACTACCTGATATTAAAAGTTATATAATTGAACTTAAATAGTTATACGTATCGTTTAAAAGTTATAAACATAGCATCTGTCTGTTGGAACTAGAGAAGACTGTCCATTTGAACTATATAAAGACTTATGAAAATCACCTCGGTTATACAAGTTCAAGACTAAGGAGAGTGGAGGATCAGGAAAATCAATACCGGTCATCTAATGGGGACATTTATTCTGATCATTTGACCTGGAACAATTGGGTTCTTTTTCTTTTTGTCTAAGAGTTCTTTTCTAATCAATATAAATATATAGGTGGAATAAAGATGAGTGGAAGTTTGAGCTTGAAGTGCATTTTTTTCAAATAACACAAGACCGGCACCTGAAGCCTTCAGTTTTGCTTACATGTTCTGCTTTTTGACGAAATCAAATGTACGTATACTTTTAGGAAAAGATAGATTATCCATGTGTGTGCCTCTTATGCCCGTTTTTGGTTTAATATATGAATGAAGCCACTGAATTATTATTTCATTTCTTTTTTTTGTCTCTGTTTGTTTGACAAATTCTCAATCTCTTGATGGTCTATTGCACCTTTCTAATTGGGCCTCAAATATGGGCTGATTATCTGTTTGGTTCACACGACATCCAAAAACCCAGTCCACTAATTATAAAGAGTCTTGGAGGCCCGAAAGAGATGACATCAGAGTCTTCTGGTAGAGTTGTTTTTTATTACCCCGTCTCCTTCCCAGACCAAACTCGAAAGTTAAAAACTTCGTTTTTAGGAAGCTTAAAGACAATGATGACAAATGAAAATGGCAGAGGACTATATAATTACGTAAGGACCAAAGGAATGTTGGTGGAATTATCGTGGCATGCAACTGATGGTTTATTTGACGCAAGTGATTTGTTATGATGGGTGAAAAGCTGGGAACTTGGAAGTGATATTTTACCTTACGTGACACGTTTTGCCAACAAGGTACTAATTCATGGTATCGTGGGCTGCCGGCTATGCCTCTTGATTTCGTTTGATATTGTCAAGGTCGGTGTTTGTATTTCCAATATGAAGATGGCAAACATGAGATATGACAACGATTCCTACATGTTCAGTCGCTCACTCACAAAGTCACAAGAAATATTAATCCTATTGTGTCTGGATTTTTTTAATAACGCAACAGATTGGAATAAGGAGAAAGTGATTAGAAAGGAAAGAAGGTAAGAGAGCAATGTTGCTTACTTGTTTGGATGATTATTATAGAACCGAATGGAAATCCAATAATTGTATTTGGCGGTTACATAACAAAAGAATGGAACGGAACAATTATAGCTGTTAATTTCAAAAAAATTTAGTTCTCCTTATTTCACCGTAGTTTTGAGGGTCAAGAAAGAAGAGTAATTTGTTTCCTTTTCAGTTTAAAACAGGGAAACTATTCCTCATATCTTCTATTCCCTTCTAATTTAGTATTAAACTCTCAATCCCAAACAAGAGAAGGACTTTTCCCTCCCAATCATTCTATTTCCCTTTTCCTATTATCTGTAATCTAAACTCTTTTAAGAAAATAATAATAATGTTATTTAAACAATTATCACTCTGACGTAAGGCAGAGTAAAGAGATGAATTTCTATTTTGGGGGATGAGTTTTTGTGTATGGAAATGCTGAGTCCGGAAATTGGATATGCCACTGTGTTAGGATTCCATGATAATTAACGTAAATAACTAAATATTCACTAGAGCACTCAAACCCAAATGGACAAAGATACATAACATAGGCTTGGGTCGGTACTGCAAGATTCGGTTCCCCACTTTCCTTTACATTGCGGTACATAGTATGCATAGATAACCGTCATAGACACCTTAGAACCTGAAATCCGTGAACTTCACGTATTTATCTGCATATAAAAGTGCTCGACAATTTGGGTTAGCATGCTTATACTCGTGCATAATGAATTAAAATATAATTGATGGTAAGAATATAATTGTAGATTCAACTTCTTCTCTAATAATTCTTGTCTTTTAGTTAGTGCCAATTCTGATGTCCCATATCTCATATGATCTTCATACGTTAATATGTTTGAAATAATCACTCTTTTGATTATAGGGCTCCACTGCACTTGCTCACAAGTCACAAGTCGCAGCCTGAGTGACAGAGTCACAGGTTGGCAAGCAAGAAGCCAAACAAGAGTCCAACCCACGCATGCCTTTATTTGCTTTGCTTTCCCACACTTGAGTGTAGACACAGCAAAGCAAAGTCTCAGGTGTGTTATGCAGATCCATCAAGTCTGAATGCACATACTCCCCCTCCCCCCCCTACAAAACACACACCTCTTAATACCAAACCTGTCGCACTCTCTCAATTCACTATTCTTTTCATTTCATCGAACTCTCTTCTGTTCCGAAGTCAGACTACATAAACAATATAGCACTGTCCTGTTCTGTTCTGTTCTGTCCTGTATATGATACACATGCTATGCAGATCAACATCCGTCATCATACACCCGTACCAACCAACACCACACCCTGCTTCCCTCCTTTACCCGTTGCCCATTTTCTGAAACACTTTTTAACTTCTCAGCTTCCACATACACTTATATGCTGCTACTAATATAATTCACTCACATTAGTTATTGTTTGAAACAATTAATTGTTGGTATTTCTCTGTTACCGGTGGGTCAGTACTGTTGGTCACATCCATCAGGGGCGCCCCTTGATTCGTGGCGTGCGTCAGTGAACGTGGAAGAGCGTCAGATTCATTTATAGCCCTATAATAACAATCACAAAAGAAAAAAAAAAAAAAAGAGCCTCTCTCTCTCTCTCTCTGTCTCTCTCTCTCTCTCGGCACCCCTTGTCACTTTGTCAGCTCCACCACCCTTCAATGTCTTCCAGCTACTTGTTTTTTATTATGGCATTCCGTTCCTCGATAAAACACACTCACCACCTCTGAACTCCAATACCTGTTTTTACAAACGTCATCCAATTCAAAAGCGTTACGAAAAGGTTTCTTCCCCTTGACATTCAACATACCTTACAACAACACAAGCTAGATATCTAGAAGCTAAGCTAAGCTAAAACCCTTGTAAGGTTGCAGTTGCAGCAGATCCATAGGGGCTGGCTAGATTTGATCATAACAAGATCATATATATGGGGAACTGTCAGGCAGCGGAGGCAGCCACGGTTGTGATCCAGCACCCTGGCCCTGGGAATAAGGTCGAGAGGATTTACTGGTCTGTTAGTGCTCGCCAGATCATGAATTCCAACCCTGGTCACTACGTGGCTCTTGTCATTAACTCCCCAACCCAAAATGGCACTACTCCCATCAAGCAGTTCAAGCTTTTAAGGCCTAACGATACTCTGCTTATTGGCCAAGTTTATCGCTTGATCAGCTTTGAAGGTAGATAGATACCTACACCTATAATAATTAGTTACCTATATTGTCCCTATAGTTCTACATTCATTTTGCAACATATGTATATAGCGTTCGCTTATGTTACTGTATTTCTTAAATTGATGCATGTGTATTTGGGGGACCACAGACGTGTTGAAGGAGTTTTCTGCGAAGAAATGTGTTAAGCTCGGGAAATTGCTCATGGAGAGAGGTGGTCTTGGTGTTCAGATTAGGCACAGAGACTCCACAGATCCCAATCCCAGTACTGTTAAGGTAAATAATATATGTATATTCTTATTGACAGCTAGTTAATTATGTTTCAAGTTAAACTCGTTTTTTTTTTTTTTCCTTTTAGGCATGCAACTTATTAACTATGGTTGAAAAGTACCAGGTTGTAAGAGTATAAATTGTTTATTTAATTTTGGTTGCCTCTTAGAGGAAGAGTCTCACATTTCTTTGAACGTGTTTGGATTATTTCATTTGTGTAACTTTTAAGCAAAACCAATGTGTAATGTAGTTGGATTGTTGGGGGTGTACTGGTGTAGCAATTTGTGTCTTTATTTTGATTTCTTGTGTTTTGATGCTGAAAGAGGGAAAACATGGGAACAGAAGGAAAAAGAGAAGGGATCTACCTTCCTTTCTATGTCTGAGACTTAACAAATGCGAGATGAAAAGGCATCTTTGGCGTCCTTTTTCCCCCGGGGTCGGTCTGTTTGCGTGGGTAAATTTTATAGAAAATCTTATCTTCTGCTCCTAGGAAGAATCTCATTTTTGGTCATTCAAGTACGAATCTCAAGGCTGATTTTTCATTTTGCTGCCTGCGCTTGCTTAATTTTTTTAGTTAGGCCAAAAATAGTTAGAATGTGGAATGGCTTGAATGTTTTGGTACTTGTTTACCTGTAAATACATCAGGGGCGTGCCTATACTATTTTGTGAACTGAAACACTGTGACTGTGAGTGCATGACTAATGATTGTTTTGATTGCAAGTTTGTTTTGGGAACTTGGGATATATATGCTTCACCATCGTTTCACTACTCTTTTGGTTCGCATCCCGTGCTAAAAAAGTTATAGTTAAATAAAAATATTATTTTAACACTTAAAAATAAAACACTATTCTTGATTAATTAAACTCAACAACAAATTTATTGGTTTGATGCCATTAAAACCTTTCTGTAGTAGTTATGTAAGGTGGTTTGAGTGATACTCTACCATTACCTTGATGCCATTATATACAGGTGGCCCATTGAGACCATCGGCACAGTATTTTATATTTGAATATTCATATTCATTTGTTAGTTGGGCTTGGGCATGCCTATATACCGTGGTAAATTAGAAAAGCACATCAAATCAAATGCATGCTCCACACTGTCCTAATAATTAACGATACACTCCTTTCCTCTGTCACTTTGTGAATTTCTTGAGTTAATTCACGTTCGCACTTCATGAGAAGAAAAATATTATTTATATTTTAAATAAATGGAATGTGAATTTTACTTGAATACAGTTCAAACTCTATTCAATGATAATGAGATATAAATTCACATAGTATCTCATATATTATAAGTATAAATAACATATATCTTTATGTATAAAAGATACTCTATTTGCCGAGCTGATCATAGAGGATGATCGGATGTTTTTAGTTATTAGTATAAAAGATTTCCTTCAAGCTAAGTGAGAGTTTCTCGAGACTTGAAAGAACACTATTTGTCTCTGAAATAATTTGGGATCGATATCTGACCAGTTAACTGCCAGAATAGTGAAAGACAAGCATGCCATTCACAATAAGGTCAAAAGAAGCCATTGCCGAAGCAAAGCTGAACATCTGGGATACGATAAAGATGGATGTCCTGTTAAAGTAGCATATTGTTCTATAGAGATGGATATCGTCTTCGTTGTTTGAGCCAATTAACCTTTCTGATTTGATCGATTTGAATTGTCATTTTCACGTGTGTGGCTGTTTAATCAAAAGCCCATAGATGCATGTTACGCCTTTTTTTTTTTTTTTTTTTTTTTAGTGTCAGGTGGAACGGGAGGTTCACCGAGTGAGAAGCAATGGCGGCGGCGGCAGCAGCAGCAACAATATCAAAGGCAGTGGAAGGCATTATGGTGGTGGGGGTCAATGGAGACCAGCCTTGCAGAGCATTGCAGAAAGTGGAACTTGAACGCACTTTCACTCCCATGAATAAAGCAAGCATACCCTTCCTTTCGCTCTTCCCAACACATTCATTCATACTAGTATGCCTAGGGTTTGTGGTAAACTTCGTTAGCACTTTGTAAGGACACGTATAAATCATGAGCTCATGATTTACCCATTAGCCTTCTTATGTTCGTTGTAATTACTGGTTGGCTATCGAATGTTATCGCTGTTTTCTTTTGAACTTAAGTTAACATGCACCTTTGCTTGGACGTTTTTTCGTCTTTGCTTGAAATTAATTCGTAGCTTGCTTGTGGAAAGGATTTTTTTTTTTTAATATAAAACCTCAAATTGTTCTGAGATATAGCTCTTAAAATATTTGTAATATCAATTTTGTCCTTAAAAGACTTTTGGGACAGTACTCGAAATATTTTTTCTAAGAATTTGATCTTCAAAAGATTAAAGTTCATTTTAAGTCTTTTAAAGTAACTTGAAATATATTTTAATTTTTAGAGTACCAATTTAATATTATAAATATTTCAAAAATCAAATTGATATTATATATTTCTTAAGGACTAAATTGAAATCTCACAACTCTCTCAAAAATAAATTTGAGTTATTGTTATTATTATTATTATTAATATAAATTTTTGGGTTACTTTGGTTAAGTGCATCCTCGCTTTAAGCGTAAAAGAGGGGGGGGAAAAAGAGTACAAAACAAGTCCTTATTTGAGGTGATGTAATTTTGCCTTTTCCGCAACTCATTAATGTTCACGGAACTTGGAGAATTGAGAATTTAGATCAGATTTTGTGATCCTATCAGATTTATTAAATCGGTTGTTTTTGTGTTTAAATTATATAATTATAATTATTAGAGTTTAGGGCACTGTAAAGGATTTAAGAAAGGAAATAATATATATTTTCATATAGCCAAGTTGAAATACTAACACTACGCTCTGTTTGGAACGTTGTAAAATGAGATGAGAGAAAGTGTATTGGGATTGGAGTTAGGGGTGTATATGGGTTGGTTTGGACTGAATTCGAGGGAAAAACAAATTTGAATCAATCAATTTTTAATTGGTTTGGATTAGTTCGAATTCATAATTTTACCTTACAAAATCATAACCAATTGATTCGATTAACTTCAGATCAGTTTAGATCAGATAATTGAATTTACCTTTTTTTTTATCAATTTTTACCCAAAAAATCAATAAAATAAAGTCTAAATTGTAAATATCAAAATTTTAGATAAGTACCTTCTCATATGTTAATATGCTATATTTTAATGTGCCAAAAGTTTGTGGCATTAGTTTGGATCACTAATTGCATATTGATGATAGTAAATGGTAAATGAATAATGAATATGAGTAAATGCTATAGTTAGTAATCAATAACAACGACGACAACAAAAACAACCAAAACAACAACAACAATAACAATAATATTAGTTTAGGTTGGAGGATGCAAATCCTATAGTCGAGCCAATATGTGATTGATTCTGATTGGATTTAGACCGATTGACTCGATCTGAACAGGATCAATATAATCGGATTAATTTGGATTCATCGAGTTGGTTTAATCTACTTATATTCCTAATTGGAGTTCTTGGATTTGGATGAGAGGAAAACAAGGGAGGAGTAGAAAAATAACCTATGAGACCCACTTGAAAAGTTTTCTCTCCCTAGATGAGTAGAAAAGGAGATTAAAGAGAGGGAGGGTGTAAAAAGACAATTATATACTTTAAAAGTAAAGTTCAAATATTTGTATTATATTTAATTTAATTTACATAAAAGTTTAAAATAATTTTTATAATTTTGATTTTAGTTTTATCAAAATTATTGTAATATTATTCACATGTATTTTATAGTAATTATTTGGAATTTAAATGAACATAACACATTTATTTGTTATTATAATAAGGACATTATGTCATTTTGATACAACTCTTTTTTTTTTTCCTTCTCATTTTCTTTTCATTCAAACATATGAAAATAAAACACATTTGTCTCTTCATTTTTGTGATATCCCAAATAAAGAAATTATAATTATTATGAATTATTATTATTATTATTATTAATTATTATTATTAAGTGTACCTAGCATTATTATTATTTAACATTATAATTACTAAGTGTGGTTAGCATTAATATTAGTCATTACTATTATTAAGTCTAGATATATGCCACTAATATTAATAATACTAAGTGTAGCTAGTATTAGCATTATTATTATTAAGTGTACCTAGCATTATTATTATTTAACATTATTATTACTAAGTGTAGCTAGCATTAGCATTATTATTATTAAGTGTACCTAACATTATTATTATTTAACATTATAATTACTAAGTGTAACTAGCATTATAATTATTATTATTAAGTGTACCTAGCATTATTATTATTTAACATTATTATTACTAAGTGTAGCTAGCATTAGCATTATTATTATTAAGTGTACCTAGCATTATTATTATTTAACATTATAATTACTAAGTGTAGCTAGCATTATAATTATTATTACTAAGTGTAGTTAGCATTATTATTATTTAACATTATAATTACTAAGTGTAGTAAGCATTAATAATATTTATTATTATTATTAAGTGTAGACCAATAGCACTAATATTATTCATGATTATTATATTTGTGTATAAATATATGAGTGTAGGAGTGTGTATGTGTAAGAAATGTTTAGTTTCATTTTGCTAAGTTTTGCTTCCACCTCCTCTAAGTCAAACCTCCTCTAAACCAAACCTTTTCTTAGCCGAACTCATCTCTTGTCAAGCTCATGATCTTCATGGCCGAGCTTCAGTGAGCCTAGCTAATCCTCTCTTGGGATGTTGTGATGCTCCTTTCTTTTAATATGTGAGATTGGTTATTTGTACCATTCCAATACTTCAGAGTAAAGTTATTAGTAGAAGCACACTCACGACTATCAACGGTGAGTGGGTTTAAACTCATAATCATACTTTTGATCATTATTAATATTTTTCCATATTATATAAATTATTTGTGAAATTTTAGAATGATTTATGTCAAGAGAATATATTGCTATAATTATGCTTGTTTTAGAAATATTATTACTTTTACAGTTATCATGAAAATTAATCATTTTAGAGAAACTCATAGGACCATAATTGATACCTTGTGTGTTATAGAATATCTTTTTCCTAGTTTATGAAATTGTGAGATCTCAGTTTAATGTTTACAGTAGAAATATTGATTATCATATTTTCAGACTATGTATTTCTTATGAAGATTTTAGAATATTAGATATGATTTATTGAAAGTGTTGAATAAAGTATAATTCATAACAATTGTCAGATACATATTCTATTGATTACTTAAATCACTATGTCTACAAGCTGGTGATCCCTTGGGCATGATTTTAGAATCTCAGTTATGCTATAGTCAAATTGTTAGAATTATATGAATTCAGAGCTTTTATATTTATTTGGTTTATGAACAAATTATTTTATATTAATTAGTGAGAAACAGATCAATGAGTTAACTAAGTTGCAGGATTGATCGTTAACCTTGGTACCAAGTGGTCCGCTAGAGGACTAGCTCACCCACAATAAGGAACCTAGTGAGGTGTCCATTTATGGGACCTTGTTAGGTGCCCATCGACAGTTAGCCATTGGCTCAGTTTAGCTATTCAAATTTCAGGATAATTATGTAGAGAATAATTCATGTTTCTCTACTAGTTATTGCCATAGATTGATTAATTTATATGTAATTATATATGTAATATATTTCACATCGCTTGCATATATATGTTATGTATTTTGTTATTGTCCGTGTGGGTTGTGAGTGGAGGCTCGCCACCGAGTTTTGATGAACTCACCCTCTCTTTTCCTTTCCCTACAGAATCAGCTCTGATTCGCTTGTACCACAGGATCTCAGTAGTTGTGTTACAGCTTCCTTGGTGAGCTTCGCTTTGGAGTGGAGCTTATTGTCAATTATGTCAGTCTAGTAGTGCTCCAATAAATTGTGTAGGCAGGATCCCCGGACATGCATGATATATTTTCAGAATATCTGTTAATTGTTTTGTTATGTTTGGCTTTGGCCTAGAATATGGATTTTATGCAAATTTATGTTTTGAGAACAATTTCATATTATTGAAGTTTTAGTTGAACTTGAGATATTTTGAATAAATTTGGATTATTTATATTAGTCAGTTACGTTACCAGAGGCTTCCGTGGGGACCCAAATCCTCACGTGCCGGTCACACTCCATATGTGGGTCGTGACAATTTTTTTTTCTTTCCAATCATCTAAACAAACCATAAGAACACAACTAGAAAAAATCTTGATTATATTAGTATAGGTTAAGACTATAGTACATTGGTTGAAGTATGATATACCACACACTAGGCATTTGTTCATATTTAAAAAGTGTGGTTACATGCATTCAAAAGCAAAGTGAATAACTTTATCCACACTTTTTTAAATATGGCTAAATGACTTGTACGTGGTATATCACATTCCATGGACAAAACCATTAGTACATTATCAACATGATATTGATGAATAAATATGCATGCCATTCTCAATAATACCTAAAGCGACTGGGAGCAACTAAAGCCCCAGGAGAAAATAATGTTGTCACTGACTCCACACTCTACAAACACAGCAGACAATTAAGATTTTTGAGTCAGAATAAATGGAAAGGTCCTCCACTCAGATCCAAAATTCCGACATTTTTCTGGTAGTGCTAGCTCCACTATGCACCATCCACAAATTCAATTTTGCACGTACCTGGCTTTGCTTTGTTTTGATTGAATCATGGTTCAATGATGCAATCACTTTATACCCTGCTTTTAGGACATTCTTGCCTTTCCATTAAAAGCACGGGGATATTTTTCGTAAACTATGTCTACATATTCTTAGTTTTATTTTCTTTTAATTTTTTCAACACATGCATGCACTTTGTTGCTTATTCATAAGAGGGATATGACCTCCAGGGAAAGTGATCTGATTTCCGTTTTTGTTTTTAAATTTTTGGGTAGTATGATATATTGTTCAATGTCTTAATAGTGATTATTGAAAAGCTATAATAAGTGTGTTTGCATAAAACTGTTTAGAGAGAGGAAAAAAATCAAATAGCAAGGACATATTTGGTTTTAGCTTTTCAATTTTTAGGATTTCGTGAAAGAAATACTGAAAACTGGAAATGAAAACTGAAAATCGAAATTTGGGCATGTTTGATTTGGATTTCTAGTTTCCATTTCAGTTTTTCAGATTTTATAAAGGAAATATTAAAAATTCTAAAAATTATAAAATTCAGTATTCAGTTTTTATTTTTAATTTTTAATTTTTTTTTTAATAAAATCTTAAAAACTCAAACCAAGTATGCCTTACCATTTCCATTGAGAAGGGCGAGAAAAGCCTAGTTAAACATTGTAATGATACATATATGGGGCAATTGACCAAACGTGCTATGTTGGGTTGGGCCCTCGTGGCTTTTTTAGGGGCAGAGGTCCGTGTGTGATTAACTAGACCGGACTAAGGAGTTAGTAGAGGCCCAACGAAAAATTGCAGAATTACCCTTAACATTTTGCGGATTTTGAACGCGCCCCTCTTCTTCTTCTGTAGTTTCCGTTTCCAAACTGAGCCTACAGCGATGGCGGGCACTCGTACTGAACATGCTACTCCTTCTGGTTCCATTTTTGTTATCCTATTCTCTCTTTGGGCTTCTGCGGTTCCGGTTTTCGCCGATGAACGTTCCTTATGTACGCATTCTTCTCCATTTCTCCTCGATTCTTAATTTTTCGTTCAAAATTTCAAATATAGGGTTTTACCATCTTAGCTAGTCGTTCATTTTCTACCTAGAAGGTTCGGTTTTGCGTTTACTTGTTACACGATGCAAACAATGAAACCGCAAATTTCGTTTGGTAATTTACTGATTGTAACATTTCATGGTGAATATTTTCATTATTTTGTTGGTTCTGTTAAAATTCCTTTGAATATTCTGCACAATTTGCTCCTTCAAGTAAATATCATCCTGTTGGAATGTTAAGCTATAGTTGTACATGACTTATAAATGTCTCAGTCTCACTCGACACTTGTGTTGGATAGGTATTGATTTATCACATGTAGATGTAAATCTGGTGTCATGTCGATGTCAAAATCTGGCATGTTCCTTTTGCAGGTCTTAACCAAAATTCAACGTTGCATCTGTCACATGGCTTGCCTGTGGAGAATTCTCCTGCGTCTAAGCCTGGTGCTACTGTGGTTGTTGAAAGAGTTTGGATCCGTGGCCTTTCAAGGTTTAGAAACCTGACTAAATTTGCTCACTCCATGAAAGTGAAGGTGTTGCATACAAATCCAAATGTTCGTGTGCCAAATATAGAAATTTGTTTTCATAGGTGAGTATTAGTGCATGCCTCAGATATTGTATATGTTTGTGGTCTATCTACTGTCAATGCATCTCATTGTGTATGTAATGAGTATTTATTTTATCGGTGAGATTGGTTCAAGTGATTTATTGTATTGATGAGTGAACATGATGAACATCATTTGTTCTATGCAAGAACATTGTTTTAAGCCTCAAGTCTGAATTTCATTATGTGAGCGATAACAATTCCCTTATAACTGGTAACTGTCTGTCCTGTGTTAAACTAGGATTTGAGGAATGATCTATTTGGTTGATTCAGACATTTTTGTGTATGTTGTTCAGGAACGCATCTCTTGCAGTAGGGATGTGCCCGAAAGGCCAGTGGGAGAAAGTTGCCAAGGGTTATTGGGCTCGATCAATGTCTCCTTTCGACCACATGCTCTTAGATGTAAGGACAGCTGCCTCAACACTGGAAAATTTTGAGGTTTCCATTGAAGAAGGTAAATGCTCTTAGTTGTATTTGTCATTGATGAGCTACAGCTTCTTGATGTGCTACAGCTTCTTGATGTGCTATTGATGCCTCTTTAAGAACAGTGACACCTGGTGACATCTGGTGCTAATGTCTTCTTTTCCTCCATTGCAGAATTTTTTGCATATCGCATTGTATTGTTAATATTGGGTATTATTCTGATGAGCTGGGCGTCCTTCTTAAGCAAATCGTTAGCATTTTATTATAGCAGCGCAATGGCGGTTGGGATAATTCTTGTGATATTGATGATTCTTTATCAGGTAATTTATTTCTGTTCCTGATTTTTTTTTTTAAAGATTTGGGAAATTTTATTTTCATATGTAATCTTATATGCTGTTTAGGCTGAATCTTTTTGTTGAGCAATCAACCGAGATTTCTATGTCAATTCTTCATCTCAAGAAAACGACTCCTATGCCTTGTTTATGGATTATCTTATCTGGTTCAGATTTTTGTTTTGGTTTATCTTGGATGCTCTTAGTGCTCATCAACATAGAAATTGTTCATTGCTGAAATTGTTATCTAATCCATTAGACTTTATTATGTTTTATAGTTTCATTTGATCCAGGTAGTTTGGGATGAATTTTTGTTGGATATCATGCAAGAGTAGAGATTAGAACAGCTGATAAGTTTTATACATATCTAAATTAAAAGTTTAACGTGGTTGCAGGATGTTGATGCTAAAACCCGGTTGTCTCTCGAATTAATACTTAGATGACTAGCTTGCATAGTTTTATTAGATTATGTAATTTACTATCTGATCCTTGTATTTGGCTCCTTTGGAAAATTTCTTGTTGACCTTAATATGGACTTTTTCTCTTCAAATTGACAGGGAATGAAACTTCTTCCAACTGGTCGGAAGAGTTCCCTTGCTATATTTTTATATTCATCTGCTGTAAGTGTAACCTCAATGCATTTTACTTCCATCTCATACGCTAACTTTTGGAATACAGATCATATAATTCCAACTATCATTTTATTCAGGTTGGTTTTGGGACTTTTCTCCTGCGTTATGTGCCTGGCTTAATTCGTTCAGTACTTACAGAGTTAGGAATTGATGAAGACATGTATAACCCTGTATGTAAGTTATCTCTTATTTTCTGTAAATTAGCTTTATTATTGCGCTGCAGTTTAAAAATTTATTTCACTTTATTCATTTGTATTCTGAATAATGGTGGTTGTGACGGTTAACTTCTTTCCTCTATAAATTCAAACCATTAGCACAAATAATGTATGTCCTTGAAAAGGACAAATTCAGGGTTTCTAAGTTTCCAAGTTTTTATTAGTTCATCCTTCATATACAAACAAAAGCTATGGAAAAATAAAAGCCTTAACTTCTCATAGCTGGTCCCAAGCTTGTGCTAAGGTGGGAGGGTTGGCATTTGGTTAACAGTTTCAAACATCAAATAATTAAAATGGACTCTAGATCTGGGATATTCTGCTTTCAAACAGTTTCAACTTTGGAGTTGATCCAATGTTTATGTAGTAAGCTTTTTTTTCCCCCCTCTTGCAATCACCCCATTATATTCTCAATTGCATCTCTGGTTTATACAGAATGCATTGCTTGGTATTTTTGCATTTTCTCTTCTATTGTGTGTTTCTTATCCATTTACAAATATCTGAGGATCTCTGAATGCTTAAGTCATGAGATTTCAACTGCAGTTGGCAGTATTTCTGCTTGCTTTTGTCGCAATAGCTGGGGCCTGGTTGGGGTTCTTGGTGGTCCACAAGCTTGTCCTGACTGAAGAAGGATCGGTGGATATTAGCACTGCTCAATTTGTTGGATGGTCCATCCGAATTTTCGCTGCCATTATGATTCTTCAGGTTGTTTTTGTTTATCCTCAATGTTAGTTTCATGCTTCATAGTTTATACACATCATCGCAAATTTGATAAAAATATGTTGCTTCCAGAGTTCAATGGATCCTCTATTGGGAATATTGGCATTGTTATGTGGATCACTGATCACCTTGATGAAGAGGGTGCATAGATTGAGATTCCTTCGTCGCTTGCGCAGGTTAGTCCACTTTCTTGAATTCTGGAGCTGCTTTTCAATTTCTTAAGTAGGAAAACTCTATCCCCCCCCCCCCTTCTCCTTTCTCCATCTTCCCTATCGTCTCTTCTTTTTTTGTGGTGTTCTTTAAATTTTGTAACAAAAAATTGCATTTTAATGTTAGGCACGATGCTGCAAAATCTGGTAGTATAAAATGTCTTCTGGGGATTGTTTGAGCCTTACATTTTCCTAGTTGACTCATAAGCTATTAAACTTGGGCCACTTTGTGATCATGAGGGTTTCACCTATAAGTATTGTTCCATTATGTTCTTGATTTTTGGTATTTCCTTATTTTGGAAGAGTTTCGCAGGACTTTGTTCAAATCCCCCAAGAAACATAGGAGGAGATCCCAGGTTCCTGATTCATCCCCTTTTGATGATTCACATGATGAAGATATGTACGAGATGCAAATCAAAGATGACTCTACATTTCTTCAGCCTCAATCGAAAAGTTTCAACCTGTCGCCTTGCAAATCTTCTGAACGAGGTTTGTTCATCTCTCAGATCCTTACTTATACTAATGGAAATGTCATCTCTTGTCCTTTTCCCCTGTTTGATTGGGGGAGAAAGGAATGCGTTGAATAAGTGGTTCTTAACATGCTAAATTTGTACATCAGTTTTCACTAGGACACCACCTAAAAAGCTTTCAGAGGAGCTTTACCCATCCATCATACACAACACACCTGAGAGAAGAAAATATTCAGCAGCAGAATGGGAGGCATTCACCAAGGAGTCCACTGAAAAGGCCTTGGAAGAACTTGTTGCCTCCCCCGATTTCGGTAAGTGGCTGTCCACTAATGCAGACAGAATAATTGTAACCCCAGATTCCAGAAGTGATCGGCGTCGTGCATGGCAATTGTGGTCTTAATACACGTTAGAGGTTCTTCTCAAAATCAAGACAGGTTGAAAGTATGTGAGATAATCTTTAGAGGGGCACATGCTTTTCAGGTGTAATTGTTGGTTCCCCTATACATAAAGTAAAAACAGAAGGCAGTGTTGTAGATTAGAAGGTGATTAGTGTTGTTTCTAGGCTGTAGATATTTGTGCTTGGTAGCGGTGGCTTCTCAGTTGATGTCTTCATTTGTATCCGATTATGCAACGTGGTTGTACAACCCATCAGTTCATTGTATTATTGTGGCTAACCGACCCGTGTTATTTTTTCAACTTCCACAGCCTAACATCTTTTTTCTTACCTTTGTTACTTTTGGTTATTTGAGTTTCATCATAGCTACCTATTTTTTTCTTTCTGGTAATTTTTGCTCTTTAACATTACCACTTAAACCACTTGCATCACTTTGGCAGTATCGAATTTCAGGGTTCATTTTCCATTTCCCCTTTTGATTTTTTGGTACAGTCTAATGTCGATAAATCCATAAATCAATCTTAGCAAAGTTGAGCCTTGTTCGTGATTGTATAGTATTTTTGGCGTAGAAGTGTAAAACATAATGGTTAGGTAGACAGCTTTCAATCTGGAATTTTAATTTGTGTTTATGTCTAACATATTGCATTTTATTGTCCTTTTATTCCAAATTTTGGTGTCTTCACTTATTGTGCACTAGGAGTTTACACTGCACAGTGCACACACTTTGCAACTGGGGAAGGAAAACAAAAGATTGCCCACTAAACCGTCCAGTGCATGAGTCTATAAACTGTTTTTCTATCCTATAAAATTTGCAGGCAATGGATTTATTTGAGATTATAATCCATTTTTAAGCCTCAAAATTTGGTTCAAACTACCGAACACAACCTTACACAGCCTTTGAGCCTGTGTCACGTTAAACGTCGTCTTGCAAGGAACCTTACCGGGAGGTTACCTACAACTCTCGGTCTCTGAGAGCCATTCGTTCAACTTGAGACCTCAGCATTCATTCACTATCTTTATCACATCTACTCGTGCTCCAACTCCACTCAGGTTTTGTCAAGACTTACCACTGAAATGAGTTACTCTACATATGGTCACTAGCAACTGCCTCTGTCTCTATCTCGCTCCCCGTCTCTTTCCCTTACGTCACTTATGAAAGGAAAATCACAGCAAGAAGGCAAGCTTTTTGTGTTGTGTTGCTTCTTTCTAATTTCTCGTTTTTGCCAATATTCGCTATGTACGTATTTGATTGAAAAGTGAAAATTCATGTTGTAAATTTCGTGACTTTTTCATGCATTTGTACAAAAATTTGCCCTTTTGTACTTCTTCTAAAAGTTAATTTTCTGTCATAGCTTGTCCCTTATAAGTGATCCAGCTAACTTGGCTTTCTTTCCTGCCACGCCATTGTGTGGTGAGCTTAGATGGGAAGAAAATGTGCATCCTTTCTTGGAAATAAATACGTATTTGAATGTCGATACACACTAAATACTTTTGTAAAATCGGTGGCTAGTACGTGGTTTTCTAATTCCTATTTGACAATCAAAAGGTCTGGCTAGAAGATCATCGTTGTAGCCTTCTTCATTTAGGGATGGGAAAAAAGCGAAAGAAAAAAAAAAAAAACTGGTCGAAGCACGTACCCGCTGGAATTACCCGTAACGGGTATTAAAGAAGAAACGAAAAAGAAGACATGCGATTGTACAACTAAGTCACAGAGCATTTGTAACTGTCTCCGTGAAGAGAGAACTTTCTAATTGAACCAATGAATGATTACATCATGGAGATTAATTATACCCAAGTTTCTGTTACAACAAACTCTCAACTACACTAACTGAAAAACACAAGAGGGGACAAAGGATGTGCTACAGGGCTTGGCAATGTGCTCGATTGATCTTCAGGTGATTGGGCCTCCACTTTCTGCTTCAGCCCAATTGCCTCTGGGCTTAGTATCATGTGACAACAGGGATTGGGAAGGGGACAAGTTTAGTCCCCACAGGAAAGGGTTGAAGTTTCTATTTATTAAATCGGGTGTGGACAAAAATGAGATCCTCATTTCATGAAAATCTACTAATTCCTCATTTATATAAACTATTTAAATATTCACTTATATATGTATATATACACCAAGAAAATAGTCGCATTCCTTCATTTTTAAATTCTACTTATTGGATTTATTATCATGTATTTTTAATTTTGATTTGAATTATATTATATTAGTAGTATTTGTTATTATAGACATCTATACGTTGAATTTCAATGTATTTTTTTTCATTTTTTTTTATTTTTTAAATTTTTTTAATAAATTTATAGATATCTGTGGGATTCAACTCTCATATGAAATAGGGACTCATAATGGAATAAGAATGGGGATGGGGCATAAAATTATAAAAGGGGATGGGGTGGGGCATATCTCCGCTCCATGGTTAGATATTGCCATCCTTATCCCCATTTGCATTGGATCTTAACCAAAAAAAAGAAAAAAAGAGAAAACTTTAGCGTGAATTGATATGACGCATATAATATCACCAATTAACCAGAGTTAATACAATTTGGCAATTTGATTACCGCGTTGAATCCAGACAAGTAGTTCTAGCTAGAATAGAATCTAGGCTTACGTTGTTGGATGTGCGACGAGAGCAAACAAATGCCTTGATTGTGATAAATTATAAGATAGGATCTCAAATTTTAAAGTTTATTATGAATTTTTTATTATTAACTATTAGATGATTATTATTTTTATTATATTATTTAATTTAATAATTAATAATAAAAAGTTTATAATAAATCTGAAAATAAGAAATCCACCCTAAAATCCATCATTTTAATGGTGCTAGAGCTTACTGATTGTGTTTGTTTGGTAGTTGCTTATTTGAATCTTGGGATACTGAATGGACCGTGACAGCCTTAGCTTGAGCTATATGCCTTTATATTTCCATCTTTTTCCCGAGTGGACCTTACAAAAGTTGAATCGATGTAATAGGTTCCCACCAATAGCGATTTTTATGTTTGATTCCATTCCTGTATGCCACAATAATGCTACAGATATCACACCATTCAACGCGCTGTTGGAGCATGTCTTTTACCCTGAATGGGTGGCTACCTTTGCCTCAATTATGTATTTTATAGAGAGGAAGAAAATCAATTATGCATTTTTTGAACGTTTGAATGGATGGAAGAGAAGGATAAAGGAAGGAAAGAATGACCCTTTTTCCTTCTTTACATGATTTTTACTGAGGAAATTTTTTTTTTATTTTTTTAACTTTTAAAAAATTTAAGAATGTGTTTGATTGGAAAGTAAAAATGAACATAAAAATTACTTAGATGAGTTAAATATATTATTTTACACATAAAATTTATTTGAATAAATCTTACCTCCAATATTACTCTTTAATCGAACACGCCCTTAGAGTATTCTAATTCTTTTCTTTATATTTATACTTTTTCTTCAATAAGATAAAACAAGAGAAGAAAACATCATTACTCAAAAAGAATTTAAAACGTCAATTCTTTTTTTAGTATTAGATCATATGTATTGAATAAAAAATAAGAGACTCTATCTATGATACACTAGATAAAATAAGGTGTACTATACACAAGACATTTAGCCACATTTTACAACGATGGTAAAATGCATTATAAAAGGAAAACAGTGAAGTTAACTTCACTGTTCCATAAATGCGACTAAATTTACATACATTTAACACCACTTTGTTAACTTTTTAGTCACACTCAATAAATACAATTAATTAATAAATATGACTAAATACCTGATTATTTACCTGATGTATCATAGCATTGGCCAAAATGAAAATCGTGTTATTTAAACCTATTGTAGAAACTTAATTAAAACATTAAATAGAAGACTCTCTTTACCATTACTCGTTGAAGTAGCTGTAACCTGTAAGGTTTAAAGAGTCAAGGTACTGAAGGTAGTCTCGAGACATAATTAAAATATTTCATACATAAAGCTTTCAATTTTGTCAAAACACGTCAATTGATGTCGTCGTTTACGTTAAAAAGAGCATCTCTCTAAAACTAACCATTGCACCCCATCAAATCATTTTTATATTTTCTTTTCATGGAATTCCTCCTCCTTTCACATGCCAACAACCGAAGTGTTTTAAGAGGAACGGGCTCAGGCACTAAAATGTAAAAACTCGCGCGAAAGTAATCAAGTATTGAGATGCACACAACGCAACAAAACAAAACAAAAAACAAATGGCTGCGGGAGTGTGATCGAGCAAACTCAGCAAAGTAGAAAACAAACACGTTGAAATTGGGGTGTGGTTGAGCAGAAAAAATTTATTCATTTTTAATTAAATATTAAGGGTTTGATATCTGATTTTGGGTATGGAGAAATTTAAAATCTCTAGACGAGCTGTTTCATCTATCAAAATGTCTATAAATTAACATAAAAATTAATTATTGTGATAGTCGGTGGATGTAATGATCGAGAAAAAATAAAAAAATAAAATAAAACAGACACAGAACAAGTGGCCAAGCTCACTCAGTACCTCAATTCTTTGTTTTAACTTTTAATTCTAGTGGTGCCCACCACCTGCTCTCCTCTGGTGAACAAAAAAACAGCCTACTACCCTCAATTTTATTTTTATTTTTATTATCATTTAATGCCATGTTTTGTAAGGCTATTGTATTTTTATTGATTAATTATCTCGCAGGGTCTCTATCCAACGCCACCGTTTCGCCGCGTAACAGGTTTTTGCCGGCGACAGCCTTTCCTTATTTACCCTCCAAAATATGGGCATGCTCTTACCCTATAAAAATATCATCTTGTTGAGCAAGCTACCCCTTGTTCGAAGCAAAGCACACATATATATCTACATGGCTGCTACTAGTTCGAAGCCACCGATATATGTGCGAAGCCAAGTTGCAGAAACTTGGCTCTCATCACGTGTCCCCACTTGTTACGGGCTCTTCAATCTCGGTTCAAGACTGAGGAATATTAACGGGACTAGCAGGTTCATGAGTACTTGTGGCTGCAGCAGCTACAGGTTGGAAAGGAAAAGGGGAGGGTCATTTGTGAGAGTGAGAGGGTGCGGTTGTGACCACCAGAGTGGCGGTGGTGGAGGAGGAGACTACGTTAGTAGTGTGACAGAGGAAGAAGATCAAGAGTTCGTGAAGGTTCTCCGGGAAGCACAGCCTTATATATCTGTGCATAGGGACAGAGTGTTTGTTCTGGTCATCTCTGCAGAAATTGTTGCCAGTCCTTGCTTGGATCCCATTCTCAAGGTACAACACATACTCTCCCTTCTCTCATACATATATGCCAACTTTAATTTCTATGATCGATGTTCAACACAATTTGCATAACAATTTAATCTTATTTCATCCTTTTAATTTTTAACTTGGAGAGTCTGAATGATCATCAGTTCATTTATAGTATTTGTCAAAAATAAGTATTCCATCCAACTATATAAATATATTTTTAAAAAATGTTATTCAAACTCATTCCAACATTGAAATTGGTGTACAATTGGAACATCCATTCTTTTATCCTTGGATATGATGGTGGTCTCTATTATTCTCACTTAATCATAGGGATGAAATAGATGCCCTGATTGAAATAAGATTGCTCTGTGTTTTTTCCTTCTGTTCAAGCTAAGTAGTACTCGAATATTAGGTACGGAGGCTCAAGTTGTGGTTCTCTTTAATTTGAGATGATATTTTTATGTTTCACTTTCAAAACGTGTTTTCAATTTTATATCGAAAGCAGATTGCAGATCGAGCATATTTCGACAAGAATATACAGACAGTTTGATTGGGCAAGAAGGCTTTAAATTAAGTACACATACATAATAAATTATGTGCACTCTTTAAAAAGAAAAAGTAATTTGTTTGACGATATGTGGGAGGGTCCAGATGGGAAGAGGAATGATGAAGAGCGAGGAACATGTCACAGAAAAACATGGAAAGGTGACAGGCGGGGAAGGAAGTGGTGGTAAGCAGTGGTTCCTGGTGGGAGGGCTTGTGCAGAGCCTTGGGCTTTTTCTTATTCATTTGTTTATATTCGTAGGCAGAGATTATTTCCTTATCCAAACTAAATAAAAGAATTGCATATTTCAAAAAATTAGATTAAATTAATATTTTAACATAACTAAATAGAGTAATAATACAATCTCCTATCAATTATCTTATAAATCAACCTATATATTTAATAGAGTGAAAAATTAAATGCAGTTCATGTCATGAACTTTAAAAAGTGATCAAAACTTACTTAATTTAGTAACTATGAAGGTTTGCAGAAGGATTGATTAAAAGAAAATAATATTTTTCATATAAATATAATAAAGTATAAATAAACAAAAGTTACTTTTCTGTTTGATGAAACCACGAGTTGCAAAATATGAACTAGACACGGCACTTTGTGCTAAGCTTTGTAAAGAGAGTATATACAACAAAAGAAAGATGTAGAATAAGAATCGGAGTCTAGGAGCAGCAAGTGTTGTTCTATTCATTAGGAAATGATTAGTATTACTCAACCAATAATGAGATTTCAATCCTCATTTATCTCAAACACTTAAACACACTATTCATAAAATATATAGGACCACAATTTACTTTTTCTCTCAATTTGGTCTCTCTTTAGCATTTCTCTCACAATAGGATTGATGTCTACACCCATTTAGGTGTTAAAGCAACATTTATGATGTTGAAATCTTCTTTCCACAAAGCATTTCTGTTTAACAAAACCGTCACCTCCTTTCTTTTATTTTATTTTTTCTGAAACAAAAGTTAGGAGTACGCATAAAATGTGTCTGCATTTTATTGCGTTTAATAATAATGATATCTTGGATGATCTTTAAAGATTAATGGTAAATGGCAGTTACCGAAAAATGTTTTTATGTTTATTTTAAAAAAATTAAACCAATTACCTAGACTGAAACTAAACGGACCCTTACACAAAGTTTAGCCCTTAAAATTTTGCCATGATGATAAGCACGAGGAAAGAATCGAGAGACACTGCAAAAATGAGTCACTCATAGTTCATGCGTTCCTGTAACGTGTCCGTTTGCGGACTCTTGGACAAAATCGTATGCTTAAAAGTACTCATCTTGTGAGTAAATAGTATAAAGTAGAAATTAACCAAAAAAGAAAAAGAAAAAGAAGAAGATAGTAATAGAGGAAGGTCGAAGAAATTTGTGATGTATGAAGATTGAGGACGTACACGTTGTCCAAAAAATGATCCACAGTTCAGTCATGATGGTATCTTCTTCATTTTTTTTATTGTTAGAAATGGAAAGAGTGTGTCCCATGTGTCGCGAAAAGTCAGTCGAAAAAAACAAAAATAAAAAAAATAAATTGAGTTTGAGAAAGAGAGGTGAATGTGTTAAGGACCAAAAAGTCCCTCGATTAAGCAGGAAATTAAGGTCACGTGATAACTTTGTAGTTACCAAATATACCACGTATCCGAGAAGTCTACGTGGAAGGAAAAAAAAAAATTAAGACAACACGAACGGCAAACACAGACACAAACTCAATCACTTCCCATTTTTACCGTTCACTCTCTCTGTTCCAAACCTATTCGCCACTGCAAAGCACTTGTAAGTGATTCTGCGTTTTCAATGGCGCCTTCCTTGTACAGCTCCTGCACATCCCTTCCTCCAAACCCTCCCAAGTTCTCTGATTTCAGCCTCTGTTTTGCTCGCCACCTCTGTTTTCTCCCACAACAACCAAAGCCAAGTGATTGTCGTTTGCCAAGACCTTTGGTGGCCCGTAACAGGGAGAATTTCATTGTCTCAACGAAATGCAATGCGTTGAACGAAGGAGTGAATGGTACTGCGGAAGAGGAGAGCTACAACTCGGTGGAGGACAAGCAATTCGTGCGGTGGTTCCGTGAAGCCTGGCCTTACTTGTGGGCATATCGCGGTGGCACCTTTGTTGTCCTTATTTCCGGTGAAATCGTTGCTAGTCCTTTCTTGGATGCCATTCTCAAGGCACGTCCCAAAATAAAATAATAATAATAATAATAATAAAGTTATGAACTTTTGCTTGTTATGATAATGGTTTGTTTGTTATGATGTTCTTCTTCTTGTGGCAATGAAGCTAGGCATTTTTTCAAAACGTGTGCGCGTGGTGCAGGATATAGCCTTCCTTCATCACCTGGGAATCCGATTTGTTCTTGTTCCGGGGACCCATGTGCAAATTGATAAGCTTTTGTATGAGAGAGGTTAGTCACAGTAATTGGTTGCTTTATGCTTATGTTACTCCTCCTGTTCATTCTGCAGCTTTTTCCAGAAACTTCAAATGGGGACAGTAATAATAATAAGCTGTTGTCATCATGAGTGCTTTATTTTGTTTAATCTGAAGACTTGTATTTGCGAAACCCTCCATCCCCCACTTCCCCGAAAAGCAGAATATATAAGTTAGAGAAATTCTTAGGGCATGTGTGGTTACTGTTTTTATTTCCTGTTTTCTTTTGTTATGGTTTCTGTTTTCAGAATTTTGAAAAGGAAATGGTAAAAACTGGAAAGGAATACCGAGAATTGGATTTTATTATTTTCAGTATTTTCATTACAAAACCTTGTAAATAAAAAACACAGAAAAAGAAACACGAAATAAAAACAGTAACCAAGCAGACCCTTAGGTGCTCTTGGCGAATTTTTCTTGCTTTGATCCATTTACTACTTGTCACATTAGCTCTGTAGGCTATCAATATCTTCTTAACCACTCGCTATTTTATTTGCAAAGCTAATGTGGCTCTTACTCCAAGAGTACCCAAGAATTTATGTGAAAGTTATTAACTAGAGCATGGTGCCACAGTCACTGACCTTGTTATAATTGTAGGGAGCCAGCCTAAGTACGTTGGTAGATACAGAATAACTGATGATGAATCTCTAGCAGCAGCAATGGAAGCAGCTGGGGGAATAAGGTTGATGATTGAAGCAAAGCTTTCTCCTGGACCCTCCATATGCAACATCCGTAGGCATGGTGACAATAGTCGTTGGCACGAAGTGGGTGTCAGTGTTGCCAGTGGTAACTTTCTTGCTGCCAAGGTTTGAATTTTGTGATTCACTTATTCACAGTAACGATGTCTTTCCAATTTGTCCCTCTCCTTCTGTTTCTGTCACTATGTTAGAGAGTCGTGTTATTTTTGAATTTATTTCTTTTGGCAGAGAAGAGGGGTTGTCAATGGAATTGATTTTGGGTCAACTGGGGAAGTTAAAAAAGTAGATGCAGCTCGCATGCGTGAGAGGCTTGATGGTGGTTGTGTAGTTATTTTAAGCAACTTGGGCTACTCCAGCTCTGGAGAAGTATTAAATTGCAAGTATGCTTTAGAACAATTTGTTATAATTAATTAAATGTTCACATGTATGACATCATCAGATATTACTTTGGCAGTATCTGATTATTTATATATTATATATTATCAACTTCATGCTATGTTATGTGTTTTTGTTGCAGAGATGCTCAATGTTTTAGACCTTCTATACCTTCAATTAGGTTTCTTATATTGATGTTGTAGATAATATGTGGTTTTTTCTGCCTTATGTTTTAAGAATTGGACCTAGGAATAGGTCTGAACAGAAGCCTCATTAGAATATAGAAGTAAGAGCGCATGAAAACTTTGGCTGCTTAGAGAAAGAATAAGAGATTAATAGAAGGTTGTCTTCTTTAGTTGGTAAAATAGCTGATTGCTAGGACTTTGTTTCTTGTGATATGTGAAAGAGCAAGTACTGAGAATGTTGCGGTATTTTGCTTTTAGTGAAACCATTTCAGTCAGAGTTCCACCTGTGCCAATGTGTTCAATTTCTTTTGTCTGTTGGATGTTACTATCACCACTTGGATATGATCCAAACATCCAACAGAGAAAGGGGAAAATAAATAAATAAATAAATAAAGACAAGAAATGGGCAACAGAAACTATGTGAATATCACATGCTTCTCTTGCTTGTATGATTACATACACATGAGAGTTGCTGGACTTAATATGTTGCTTCTTGATTGTATTGATGAGTGTGACAAATGCTTCAATTCTGGATATTGATTTTTTTTTTTTTGATCTGCAGCACCTATGAAGTTGCAACAGCTTGTGCCTTGGCTATAGGAGCGGACAAGCTAATATGCATTATAGATGGTCCAATACTTGATGAGAGTGGACGCCTAATTCGTTTCTTGCCTCTTCAAGAAGCAGACATGTTAGTTCGTAAACGGGCTCAGCAAAGTGAAACAGCTGCTAACTATGTGAAAGCTGTTGATGAAGAAGGTTTCAACTCTCTCGAGCATAACAATTTTAATGGGACAGTCCAATCTCCATCCAATGGGAAACCTTTTACGGCATGGCATAATGCAACCTTTCATAATGGTGTTGGTTTTGACAATGGAAATGGCCTAGGGTCTGGTGAGCAAGGTTTTGCTATTGGAGGTCAAGAGCGACTAAGTCGAATGAATGGTTACCTGTCAGAATTGGCCGCAGCGGCTTTTGTTTGCAGAGTTAATTCATTATGATGCACCTTTTTCTTTTCGTATCAAGTGCAATAGTTGTGCTTATTTAAGCCTATATTACCTTAACATCTTGATTCACCCAAAGTCTGAAATTTTTCATTTCTTTCAAGTACTGTATGACGGACATATTGATCTCTTTTTCTCTATTCATTTTTTTGAAAAAAAAAAAATCTAAAATCCCCCTATAGCCCTTGAATAATTGTCAAATGACTAATTTCTATAATAAGGGCCTAAGTGGCTATGAAATTTCTCAAAAATTACCTGTTTCTGGAGATAAAATATTTCTTATATGCTTGCATACACACTGTTACTATACTGAATATGTATGTGGCAGACCTATGACAGTTGAAGGGGCTGAATTCATTCATAGTTACAATGTTGAACTTACTCTTTCCTTTTCCTTACAACTTAACTTCCATTTGTTGTATCTCATGGTTAGATGGCCATTTTAGTTGTAGTTTGGCTATACCACAATATTGGATGAGACTAGTGACTGCTTGGCAGATGACATCTTGAATGACATCTTTTGTGTTTTACCGTGATTTTTCTATATACTCTTAAAGAATGTCAGTATCTATATGAGAGATTTGATTTGTTGATTGCTAAATATGAGCATTTGTGAGAACAAAACATTTTCAAAATCCTGACCAGACCAAGAATATACAGATGGTCTTCATTTGTTTCGTATACCGCAATATGTAGTGAAGGATCTTAGAGCTTTGCTTTCGGCATATATTGCTCCTGTACAGTGGGTGAATTGGATTGACATTTAATTTTATTCTAGAAGTTGCTGGTTGAAGTAGTGACTATGCTTTAATTTTAAGTTGATACATGTTTCTGAAGTACTGTCTGCCATTTTTCAGGGTGGTGTTCAAAGAGTTCACTTGTTGGATGGCACTATTGGTGGAGTTTTGTTGTTGGAACTGTTTAAAAGAGATGGGATGGGAACCATGGTGGCTAGGTAAGCAATCTTTGCAGTCTGTCTCTGGAAAAAGGTTGATATGATTATGAATATTGCGTGCAAGGTTGGGTGACTATTTGGTACCAGAAGTAGACAGTAGGTTTTAGTGCTTTGAAATAAATTGCATCCCTGAATTATTATTACAACTGTTTCAACCATAGTTGGCATCCAAGTGGATTGCCTACGGGGGTCATCATAGGGTGATGTCAGTGAGATAGAGACTTGTTTGTCATTGTGATACGGTGAGCTGATGGTTCATGGCAGTTTGTTGAGATTCCTGTTGTGTAAGGCTGTAAATATGTGGGTTGGATCTGAACTCCATCTGTGAGCAATCGCCTTTACCATTTTATGAAACCATTGGGTACAAAAGGATTGAAGGATTAGCTAACATGAGTCAGATAACTGTCCATATTAATAAAGAGCACTTGCTTGTTAGAACTAGTGCAGCTTGTTATATTTTATATTTCTAAGTTTACACATCATTCCACTACAAACACATCACACCTCTTATGAGTATTTTCTTTTCATTTTTGTCAAACCTGAAATTCAGTGATTCTGAAACCTATGGTATTCATGGGTTTCCTACACTTGATGCAGTTTGGATATACTAATTGCAGCAGTTAGTAGATTGCTGATGATGCTATACTTGATTAAGCTTTCTTTTCCTTTTGTTGTTAAAAATGAAACCCATCCTTTTCTTAGCAAGTCTTACCACTCAGTCATTTCTTCACTTTCTTATCATTCAATTAAATTTTGCAGTGACCTTTATGAAGGCACTCGGATGGCACAGGTTACCGATATTTCTGGAATAAAACAAATTATTCAGCCACTGGAGGCATCTGGCATATTGGTTAAGCGGACTGATGAGGAGGTTTGCTTAGCTGCATTGTCTTCATATCTTTAGTAGCTTACATGGCCATTAATGGTAATTTTGTTTAGATGTGTCTCATACTTCTACTATTCTCTGGTTCTAGCTTCTGAAATCATTGGATTCCTTCGTTGTTGTGGAAAGAGAAGGTCAAATAATTGCTTGTGCTGCACTTTATCCTTTCTCTGAAGAGAAGTGTGGAGAGGTTGCAGCCATTGCAGTATCTCCTGATTGTCGTGGCCAAGGACAAGGAGACAAATTGCTTGGTATGCTATTGCTTCTGTGGTTGACGATTGTGCGTGATGGATAGTGACTGATATAACAGCCATATGAGATTAAAATCCCCTAAATTATCGTATACGTTATTATTTCACATTAGTAGTCTGGCCTAAAAACTCCATATTAAATGTGTTATTAATAGCTACATGTTATGAACTCCTATAACTATAAGAGCAATATTTTCGACAAAGTATCTGGAAGTTTGTACATGTTTGTGTCAAGAAGATATGATATAAATTTCAGGTTTGGATGCTATTGAGCTGCTGTTTGATTCTAATCTTTGGAAATTGTTGCTCTCGCACATGTCATCACTCTATGTATTTGATTTTACGATGAAATACATGCAGATTATATCGAGAAGAAAGCATCATTTCTTGGATTGAATAAGCTTTTCCTGCTTACAACTCGGACGGCAGATTGGTAAGTAACTTCCCTAATGCATGTCACGTAAGCCTTGTCTGCAGTCTGTCATTTTCCACTTTCTGTGGCTCATTACTTCATAATCAATGAATTCTTGCATACGGTAATTTATGTTCGAAGTTGGTAGTTAAGCACTCGAACGTAGCTTTATGGCCATACGATTATGTGTTGTCAGGTGAGCGCAACTTTTTATTGGCAAAAAAAAAAAAAAAGAAGGCTCGAGCACTTAACTGCTCAAGGATATGTTAGCATACCCCTTTGCTGTTTCGCGCGTCTTCGTATTTTTGTTTTTCACTTTAATGTTTATTGTCTAATCAAAGGCTTGAGCATTGACAAATTGTACATTTGGGTGCCGTGTTTTGTTTACAAAGTTGATACGCGCATGCAAATTAGGTTCCTATAATAATTACTTGTGATGCGTACCATTAAGGGCCTACATGTTAGTGTGTGCTCCACTATCTTGATGGGTGCATTACTAAACAACAGGATTTTCAACTTCTTGGCAGGTTCGTGAGGCGTGGATTTTCAGAATGTTCAATTGATTCTATTCCCGAAAAGCGAAGGAGAATGATTAATCTGTCCCGCAATTCTAAGTACTATATGAAGAAGCTTCTACCAAATAGAAGTGGAATTACTGTTGGTGGCAAATTTACGTCAAATTAGCTATTTTCTCTGTTTTCACCCTAGTACGTGAGAAGGGGTACTAGATGCAAGATGATAGGCACTTGATTGTTAATAATCTATCTCAATTGTATGGTAGCTGGAAATTCAGTTTCTGTGACAGGTCTTCCACATGTATTGCTAGTGTTCCGTTAAAAAAAAAAATTACTACTAGCCTGCCAGTTTGGAAGATGCCTTTCATTCAAGAATGTGATAAATTGTTCTACATTTTCTTTTTCTTGAGATAAAGATAAACAAATCAACACACACTCTGTCCGACATTTGATCAACTAGCATAAATATGACTGGATAATGCAACCGGATTGTCAAGCTCAACCTGAATGAAATATCGCGAGAACGTAGAACAAAAGAATCGTTCCAATGGATATGTTCCGTTCTAAATACGGTAGTCAACTTAGAATTGTAAAGATATTGACAGTGAATATCCCAGTATCTCAAGAAGTCAGCATTCCATAAGCTAATATCCATGCGGATAAAAAGGAGGTTCAGAGGATCACGAACACTACGATGGCCATCAGCTTCAGATTGTTGACATTTTTTGTGTGAAATATGATAATCCAAACATGCAAAAGTTATTTATACCAGTTGGCCACAGAGAACTGTCCATTACAGCGTCAAGGCAAGATGGAAGTTCCAATCAATCATACATAGATGCAGGTGAACAGTGATCTAAATCAGAGAGGTAAGCTAAGGTAATGGAAGATCAGTCTCATTTATTTTTATCAGGAATTCACGTTTAAAATTTCTTTTCCAAGAAAATATGCGAGAGATAACATATTGACTTCGGAATTTCTGAAGAGAGAACACTGGAATAGGAACAAATCACTGTTCAGCAACTTTGGGTGGGCCCTTCCACTTAAAATTGTCTGCATATGCTTTAACCTGCAAGCACAAGTGACCGTTAACAGGGCTGTCTTAGAATGTGCACATGCATTTTTTTCCAACAAATTTGACCACACGACGAATAAAAGGCCTTCCGACTTAAAAAAGCAACGCTTTTTGCTAGAATTTTTGTTGTAACAGATTTTGTTATGAGTATGATCAACTTGTTTCCTTTGGGAAGTATTTTATTCTTCATATTCTTGAACAAATTATGAGCCCCTTTCTTAATAAATGAGACATCATTGAACATTCTATTAATGGTTCCAAAAAAGATTATTTTAAAGTTCATTGCAAATCGAGCGAGCACATTAGCCTACTAATGTCCATAGTGGAAGAAGATTAGGAAGAACTGTTAACTAAGATTTTAAAGGAGAAAGGAGACTAATTAATGACGAGCAGATAGTAAAATTGACAGGAACCATCGAGGTCACATAGCCAGCTCATGTAAAGTAGTAAAGAAACCAAATGAGAATTGATAAACCATAAATATAAAATGGTTAAAGAAGCTCAAACCTTCAACAACGGAGTGTGCGGCTTCTTGACCTGCATCATGTTCATAGCTTTTGTTAATTATCTCCTTTTTTTTTCATATATAAAATAGGGAGCAGACTCATGGAATAACCATGCATAAAATAAGAACAAAGTGAATTTGTCTGAGTAATGCAATGCTTGAAACTACATAACTGAAACAATCCTATTGCAATGCTACTTTCTTCTGGAAAGTAACAGGTACTAATTATTCTGAATCATATTGCAATGGCAAAAACATATGAAATAATATTTAATACACTAGTTGATGACATATCTTAATAATCACAGGTATAAACCATAACAAGCAACATCCTAAAGCCAAAACTCAAACATCAAAGACACAAAAATCTTCCATAAATTCTTAGTTAAAGTTAAATTGTAAGACATACCACATATTCCCAGCCATGTCTCTCAGCAAATTCCTTTGCTGCTTCTTCACTATCGAAACCCAATGCAGAATCACCAACATGGGAATATGGGTCTCCAGTTGATGTCCAGCCCATCAGTGGGTTCTCCCACCTAAAAACACAAACACATTAGTGACAAGAGCCAGCCAGTTTTTGAGCCATCGTTTATGACCACAAAATGACCATTGATTATTCAAGCAATAAGATGAGTTAAAAAGTTCATATTCAGTATAATATAGAGAAGCTGGTAGTAATTCTCCAAACTTCAAATTAATCAATAACTAGTACTATTCAGGGATGTTCAAAAGCACCAGAGAAATGGTATGAGTTTCATCTTAACATCTATGCAAATTGCAATGATCTAGGAAATGCCACTGATAGCATAATTTTCAAAGAGAAATTTGTAAGAAAATATGAAGGATAGATATGCAATGCAGGTTCAAGTCTGCTACCAAAACTAATTATATAGACTATCTCTTGAAATTAAATAACTGAAGTAAAATAAGATAATCCAAAATCAATAACCCAAGTGATGATGTTTAGAAAAATATTAAAAAATGAAAGAGCCATGAAATAAGAAAGAACATACTTCTGGGTTGATAAAAAGTTGATCTTCCACCTTCCAACCTTCCCAGATCCCTGCTGAGTTGCAGTTCTAGCAGGAGAGTAAATTACAACCTGCGCCGCGCATTACAATTATAACTAGGCAATTGACTAATCAAGTTTCAGCTGGTGGCAAGAAACATGAAAGCAAGGGGGAAAATCAAGCGATGCATCAGTATTTGCAAACTTTTAATATATTGATATTCATTCCCCCATGAATACGGCTGTAATCAAGTTGAGCTCAGCTAGTAATAGTATGCTAATCTTGTTAAAGTGAAATTCGTGTTTCAAGCTTGGGTCACTGAATAAATAAGCACCATCAGTTACTATGAGGTTCTAACACAGTACGAAGTTTCAATTCAATGATAGCTGAAATAATGCATCTATGAATCTTAACCTGGCACGTGCATATTAGCAACATCAATCACAATACCTAAACCTATTCGCAACATAAATCACAATTAGGTTAGAGTAGCAAGTGCCTGGCCCCGAGAGCTATGAATCCCTAGCTAGGTTGGATTAGCATTCCTCGAAATTCCTAAACATGCGTTGCAAATGATATTCATTTAATTTAAAGCATTTGAAGAGTGTGTGAGAATTTGAAAGCAAATTAGCAGCATAGCATAGTATCATAGGCATAGGAATACCCTCCTACGAAGGTGCTCGTCGGGAATTCCAGAAACGGTTCCGATCTCCCCAGGCTTGTACTTCTCCACCAATGCATCCGAAGAGAATGCCCGAAACGCAGGGCTCAAAACGGTGCGTAGAACACCACCATGGCTCGCCGCCGCACGTTGCGCACTGTTCGCCATCATCGATGCTCTCTTCTCTCCTCTCCTCGCCCAATCTGATTGATTCTCTCACAAAGTGAAAAAATCACCGAATTCTCTCTCTCTCTCTCGCTCTCGCTCTCGCGTTCGATTTACTGTTTTCCGCGAAATTTACGCGTTCGCCCCTTCCAGTTTTTCATATTAGAAGAATGGCCCCCTTCAATTTTGGGTTTCTTGTTTTTTGCTACGAGCTGCAGAAAGTTCTGGAAAGTAGAGTCCCGTCAGCAAACCGATCGAAGCCCGAACGTTGACTCCACTCGGACGGCCACCAACCACATAACTCTATGTGGACAAATTTTAAACAGCCCGCAAGCCAGGGCTATGTATTCGGCAGGACTTACTTCCATGCAACAATAAATTATGAGTAATGAATTTTTTGGCATGATATATTTAATTTCACATTAATTCAAATTTAATCAAATTTTTAATATTATTTTAGTTTTAATATTTTATAATTTTAGATTAATTTGATTATAATAAAATTTTTCACATTAGTTTAGTCCCAACTTTTTTAATTTTCCTATCAATTTAATCATAATATTTTTTATTTGATATCAATTTAGTTATTAATTTAAAATGCAATGAAATAATTAAAACAATGTTAAAACTAAAAATATTATGATTAAATTTATATAAATTTTTTTATTAAAATTAAATTGATATCAAATTAAAAATGTTAGAATCAAGAGCTTGTTTATCTCATAAATTATTATCAACTTATGTACTTGTTTTTGTGTGGAGTGATGGAGCCTGAAAAAAATTTTATAGTATAATTTTAAAGAATGAATGAGATTTAACTATTTTAATCAATTTAACTATATATAATTGAAAAATAATATAAAAGACTTATGGTGTATAAAAATTAAATTTTTATTGGCTTTACATCTTTGATTTCTTCATAGGTTTTTTTATATAAAATATTAAAAATAATTCTTTAGAAATATATTGAAGAATAAATTACTCTTTTAAATTAATAAATTTTAAATTAATCTATTATATTAAAAAAAAAAAAGGGAGAAACTGATTTTTATACTGTGCATGAAAGGACTAATTTTTTCTATTTGTCACTGTATCAAAACTATACGGAAACACAATTTGTTTCCCTTTCCTAAAATGTGAGAAACAAAAGACTTTCAAAACAAAAACTCTCCGTACTCTTTTTTTTTTTTTTTGGTTTTTTACTGCTAACGGATTATGGGACCCCTCAGAGCATTTTTGAGAAAATGAGGGGATCTTTGAGAAATTCCAAAATATTGAGCTCCAAGTCTTCTTTTTATTCTTTCTGAAAACACAGAATAAAGAACGCATTTTTCTTTCTCGTATGTCTCGTTCACCTCCAGTTCCTCGCGAAATCTTTCTTGTAAATTCGATCTCTTTGGACGTAAATACTCGAATTTTTCCCGAATCTCACCACCGCCCCGTGATTCTCTGATGCCTTGCACCTTCGTCCACCGGTTTTTCTTTCAATTTCGTCCCTTTTTCTCTCAATTGAAGTTGTGAAACTTTTACGCTGTTTCTCTTCCCAGGTCAGTGAGCTTGATTCTAGTTTATGTATTGATGATCAACTGATTATATTCTATCTTTTTTTTCTCCTAAAATTTTGTTAATTGTGCATGTATGTATGTATGTACGTATGTATGAGCTGAAAAGTGTTTTCTTTTCGTTGTCATTGTTTTTGTTTGATGCAAAATTAATCTGCACATTGACTTTCATGCTGAGAAAATAGCATCATATGGGGTTTCAGTTTGTGGTGATTCAATATTCCTCTGATAGTTCCTTACCGATGATATGAATTGTAGTTGGTTGATTCTCTAACAGTAAAGGAAAGGATCAATTTACATGTAGCTGTCATCTGTGTAGTTCTATGTTGCTTTCAAAGGCCTAACCTGATTGCATAGTCATTGCAACAACACTGCTTCATTTTTGCCACATAAGTAATATGAAGTAGTGGTTGCTGGACTTTTCCGGGTTTGTGTCAAACATTGGATGTGTAGTAAGATTAGATTGAAGTTCATTTGGGAAATAAGGTCATTGTTTGATGATCAGGATTGTGAGATGAGCCCCTTTTTGGTTTTAGTTTTTGGTTAATATTATTTATTTGAAGGATCGTATGTGATTACAACCTCTCTTTTATTTTTTCATTCTAATGTTGTTTGTAGGTCTACAATTATCAGATTTTACTTTCTTGAGGATGGGCATGCAGAAGAAGGCTGCACTTAGTTTGAAATCTTTCCTTTAGAATAAAAGCCAAGATTACACTGTTCTAAAAAGGTTGCGGACTTCTTTTAATGGGTGCTCCTAAGCAGAAATGGACTGCGGAAGAAGAAGCAGCGCTGAAGGCAGGAGTAGTCAAACACGGGGCTGGAAAATGGCGCACTATACTTACAGATCCAGAGTTCAATTCCGTTTTGTGCATGCGCTCGAATGTAGATCTCAAGGTTTGTCTTTTCAAGGGGCTAGCAAAGTTGTGGGAAGTGTTTTAAAGGAAATTTTATTTTATGTCTTGGTTGAATTGTTACAAATACACTTGTCGAATGACCACCTGTCTATTGCATCATTAGAAATAAATGCAGTGTCCTTTACTTTGAGAAAATCACCTAATTTGGGGCATACCATGGTGTATCTGTACATATGCTTTGAACGGTGAACAGGACAAATGGAGGAATATAAATGTGACAGCAATATGGGGATCCAGGCAGAAGGCAAAGCTTGCCCTTAAAAAGAACCTGCCAACCCCCAAAATCGACAATAACCACCTGGCCTTAAGTACTGTAGTTCAACGTGATGAAGTTGCTGATACTAAGCCTCCAGCAGTGTCTGGTGGAGCATTGCAATCTCCTAACTCAAAAGACCAAATATCAAGGTTATAGAACTTCTAGTTAATTATATCTGACGTTTACACTTCAGAGAAATTGGTGCTTGGTTGCTTTAATCTTGTTTCTGAATAACATTGTATAATTGTAGATATAACTTACCTTGCTGGTAATTACTTCTAAGATTGTATGTTAACTTATTGACTGGGCCTGATAATGGGCCTTATCAGTTAGGAATAATAATCAGGTATTTAGTTAGGGAAGGATTATAAAAGATTGTGTTAGAGAGCAATGGGGGGTTGCTTAGAACTTAAAAATTGAGAGGCTATGAGAGCAACAAATCTATCCTAACCACTGGATTCTAATTTAGAAATAATACAAACTTCCTTTAGTTTTCTTACATATCTTGATCCAGTTCTAACATTGTGTAGAGCAATGTGCTGCCATGTTGGTATACCAATAATTTAAATGAATAAACAAGTAAACTAAGTTGCAAGCAATGTCTTCTATTTTCCATCTACCATGGGTATCGGGTGTTCTGATTCTTCATTATTTATTTAATTTCATGATGACTCTGCTCCAAGCATGGAAATGGTAAACTAAAAGTATGATATAATTACCTATACATGAGCTCCAATTGCAGTTGCACCTAGTTGATAATAGTTGGCTTCTTTTAGCTTCTGATGCCATCCCATCAAGTTTGTGGTGATTTTTCTGAAATGTTGAAACTGCTATAAATTATGTAGCAATATAATCTTCAATGACAGCGGCAGCATGCTTTTAACAGTGGCAGGTTGGATAATCTCATATTAGAGTCGATTATCAAGTTAAAGGAGCCTAAAGGTTCTGACCGGTCTGCCATTGCTGCTTATATAGAGGTATTTGTACTGTATTCCTTCAGTTATGATTATAAAATCAAAACTTTTCGAGAAAGAAAATGAGATCAAAATGTCAATGAATGTAAACCTGCTACAAAGATTATTACTAAATTTCTCCTTTTGTAGACCACTTTTTTTTAAATTTTTTCAGGTTACTTTTTCATGGATTTGTTTACATCTACAGTAACTTAGTCTCATTTATTCATTTGCAATCAAACTGTTTATCTTAAAATGATTCATTTATATTGCTTCATATATGATCAAGATGTGATAAATATATGTACCTACCTTTATACCAGCTTGCTTTGTGATGAGTTTTAAAGCATTAAAAATACAGTGAAGTGTATGTTAGTGGTTCTCTCATAGGTCCATAAAGTATTGTTTATTTGATACCAGCAGTTCCATAGCTATAACAAGTGACTCCTAAAATTCCTTTCTGCTGGGTACCAACAATTCATGACCTTTTTTTTTGTCATTAAAATGTTTCTGTTTGCCAAACCTAAACAGTTGCTCTGACCAGGCAAGTAACAAGCTGTTAATTATTTCACCTCCTATGGTTCTGAAGTCTTGGCATAACTCAATCAATCTCAATATAATATCCATTGCTTGTCTTGTCAAATAGCCTGATTTAATCTCACTGCAGCAGTGAATGCAGCCTATCCAATTTAATTTTCTCTATATACTTGTCTGCACCGTTTGATCAAAATAAGTCTGAAATTTTCCACACATTAGGATCAATACTCATGTCCACCGAACCTCAGAAAGTTGCTGTCAGCGAAACTGAAGCATATGGTGGCAAGTGGCAAATTGATGAAGGTAATTTTACTGTAAGTTATTGCCATAGCTAGGTGCATTGAGCTAAGCTTCTTGGGCACCTTCGTGGAAGCATGGTGCCTAAGCAAGCAGCATCCTTGCAGGAAAACCCATGTCAATCTGGATAATTGTTGGATCATATATGACATAAATACTTTGCTAATAACATGTTTGCTGTTACTAAAAGAGAAAGTTATAACTGAAAAAGATTTGTGCAGATGGAAATAAAGATATATTCTCTTGTGGCAGTTGAACCACGCATATTTGGGCATGTTTCTTTAGTGGCAGTGAAAATTCTGTTTGAGTTTGTTACCATCTAATAAACCTGCATTACTGTCAGATAAATATTAGGCATGCAATTAAATCCAATATTTGATCAGTTGATCCTGAATATTATATGATCACAGGTAAAGCATAAGTACAGGATTACAACAAATTCAACAATCTCTGAGAAGAGAAGATGCTCTTCCCTGTTACTCCAAGAAGGGAGGCCAAAAAACTCTCCAAAAGCAGAGAAGACTGATGTCAGCATCCTTTCAAAATCCCAAATTGATGCGGAGCTATCAAAAATGAAGGGTGTGACAGCTCAAGAAGCAGCGGCAGCTGCTGCAAAAGCAGTTGCAGAAGCAGAAGCTGCCATTGCTGAGGCTGAGGCAGCAGCTAGGGAGGCAGAGGCTGCAGAAGCCGAAGCGGAGGCTGCACGAGTATTTGCAAAGGCAGCAATGAAAGCGCTAAAATGCAAAGCACTTCATCTATGGTAGCTTCCTTGCCATGAAATAATAATTAATACCTGTAATATGGTGTTTGTTGATTTCCTTTCCTGCTTTGAATGCTTTCTGCTAGTGGTTACTTTTCCCAATGTCTTCGCTTTAGATTTTCTCTCGAGTTTTTACGATGCGAGTCTTCTGCTCTTTTCTTTCATTTTGTACTGCCTATTCAATTGTTCCAGAATAATGTAGGTCAAAATCTCAGTTAAAATTCTTTTAGCTTTTACCACTTACTTCCTAATGAAACTTAACATATCCCCACTTTTCTCACTTTAGATCAACAACATTCTTCATTATATTTCCTCCGTGCCAAATTCAGTCTCGTGTGAAGGACAGAAGGTTTGTTGATTACTGCTGGTGGAAGTTTGTCTCCAAGATTTACTAGTTGCACAATATTCTGATGCCTCCTTGAGATTGGTTTCGGCCAGTTCTTTTCGCTAACCTTGTTTTATGTTTGCAAATTTGTGCAGATGGTGCCAACTTCTGCATGGTCCTGACATTTGCAGTACAGCGGCTTGAGATCATAGTTCAGCAACAGCACTTCCTGCTTGCATGTAGTTAGTTCCTGTACATAATTTAGGCTTGTAACTCTGTGACACGTGGGAATAGCCCATGAAACATTTTGTCAGGATTCAGTAAGCTTATTGTTTATTATTCTTTTCCCGTATAATGAGGCTAGGAGTACAAAGTGCGGAAGAATGGAAGTAGCTAATGGCGTGTTTTTGTGGAACGCGTGATAGATATCCGCTTATATTAAATGAAAGAACACAATTTTTAGTAGTGTTAATTCCAATGGCACTGTGAAGTGCCACTGTCTTGCGGGACATAATTACGCGGATCCTCGTTGCAAGTTGTTGCCACATCATTCTGACAATTTGATAATTATACTGACTTATTTTTTAGGTTTGTCAAACTTATACATCAGGAAGTGATATTGTTGAGAGTGCTTGTTTTTTTAGAAGTGGATATGTGAAAGGTGCTGGTTTGATTGTTGGGTATGGGCACTCCAGTTTTCAATTTTCAACTATGTTTCTGAATTTCCTTGCGGTATTGCGGAGTGTGGCTGATTTCGGCCAGGGGAGGGGAATTATGTTTGCACGTCATTGTGAAAGATATGCAAAATTTCAGCCATATTTATGTTCAATTAAATTCGTAAAATAATCACATACTAGAAACAATCGAATGTAGTTATGATGTGAATCAAACATGTTAATAGAAACGTACTTTTGATCTTAACAAGAGGCATGGCCGCTGTTAGAATTTGTGGGGAGCAATGTTCATTGCCATTTAAGAGCGTTAGTAAAGAATAGTTTAATTTTGATTTATTTTCAGTGTAAAAGAGTTTTATATCATTACTCAATTAAATATTTTCTTTTGCTTGGCTTTTCAAATAGAGGGTGGAAAATAATCATATTTCCTAATATCATTGCATGCTAAATGATTGTGTAATTTTTTTTTTTTACACTGACAATGTATTCGAATTAATGCTAACAAAGAATTGTGATAATATATGGAAATATATGAGTTCCATTCCAATAAATTTTATTTATATAATCTTTTACATGGTATTTGCAAACCATTGGAATTGAATTCACTCAAGAATTGAAATTCAATTCTCTAATTTGGAACTAAATTTAACCTAAGAATTGAAATCCCAAGAGAATTTAATTCCATCAAAATCTTTGAAAATAAACCACACTAAAATGAGTCTGATTTGGTGTGGAAATTGAATTCCAACAAATGAAAATATCAAAATAACTTTACTTGAATATAACCTTTTGTTCCTAACCTATTAATGGAGGACGAAATAATAAAAATAATGAAATCAATTCATTTTTAAATGCATTCCAAACTAATGAATCATCCTATTAAAACATTCCAAACACCCTATTAAGCAATTAGTGTTATAATCTTATTTATGTAATAATATATAATTAAATCACACAGTCAACATACCAAAATGTCAGACAAATTGCTAGACGGTAGATGAATCAATTTACATGCACAAAATTTGGAAGTTTGTCAAGTTTATGAGGAGAACAATATCAATGTATGAATTCTATGAGCACGTTCTTATAAAGAGCTAACCACGGGTGAAGCCATGGCCGGAGTATCAACAGTGGCATTCTTTTTCAAATCACCCTATTCATGTTTTCTAGCTACGTATGTGTAAATTTATCCCTCGATAAATTTACATTTTGTTGATAAATTTTAATTAAAAAAAAATTAGATTATACCACTTTTAGGTTGCATTTGTTGTGTCCCAAGACATAAATATAGTGATAGTGTGGCCCGATATTATGTTTAATGGTGGAGATGAGATATGGGAATAGAAAATTTTTCTGTCCTAGAGACAAATTTTCTGTTTGTTGTCCCTCCAAAAAGTGAAAACAAGACACAGAAATAAAAATTTAATATATATTTTTTTAATAACACCCCTTAAATTGCAACCTTCGATGGTGATCAGGTCACCGGTCAATCACCAGCCACCGTTGGCCAATGCTAGCTAACGAAAAATCAACGCCGGTCAATGGTCTCCAATAGTGGTCAACGCCCGACCGACGACAGTCAATGGCGGTCCGACAAGGATACCTATGTCTTTTGTCATGTATTTGTGATACTATCCCCATGTTGCCAAACAAAATATGAAGACAATTATCATATCTTGTACTCTACAATCAAACATGATACAAAGACATAAATTTTTATATCTTCATATCTATTATCTCCGTATTTCCTATCCCAGTATAGTAAATAAACGGTACCTTAAAAATTTTAAATTGCATTTGCGGCATACCATTTAATGATGGCTTACTCAAGCATGTACAGTGTGGCAAACATTGGGTTTCCCCCACTTCATCGTGAATGGAACTAAGTGCGTAACGTGTTATTTTTAGAAAGCACTCCAAACTGTATTAAAATTTGAAATCAATATCAAGAAAACCTGTAAATTTTACATTCTAAAAACCATGTCATTCATGAACCACTCAAACATGAAATTATCTAAATATATCACAGCCGAGTCTAAGCATATATGAGAGACTATTAGAATTAACAGGAGTACGCCTTGCTGATGATCAGAAAGATTCTCACATAATTTACAAAAACAAATGCTATGATTTCTCTCGCAAATCCAGTTCCGTGAATTCTTAGTGATACAGCTACACCTACAATGACAATATGATTTACTCATAAAGTAACCCTTGAAATGTATGCGATCCCGTTTAATTCCCCATCGGACAAGAATGATAATACATTACAAAGCATCTAAGAACAAAAAGGAAGAGAATAAATTAATAAGTTAGACATGAGATGCATCCAGTCAACCAGAAAGTGTCACCGAGAAATTACATCAGAATTCAAAGCAGAGAGTAGGTCCTCAGCTCTTGGACTTGGAATGCTTTACAAGCCAATCAATGACAGAATCAATGTTTGTCGAGTTTTTGCATGAGATCATGAAGCAGCAAACTTCTCTGTCAGTAATTGACTTCAGATCCCTGCACAAAAGAGATAACTTTTCAGCACTAAAGTAATATAAAGGGAAAATAATAGAACTTGAAAGAAGTAACTTAATCCTAGAACTTCCTAGTTCCTAGGGTTAGTTTACTCCGTTATTGCGTCAAGATAATCAGAGCAAAAGAGCCATGTCTCTTACATTTGGTCAGTCAAAGCTTGTTTAGACAGAGCCCCTGGTTTGTCAATCTTGTTCCCCAACACCAACAAAGGGATACCATTCAATGATGGCTTACTCAGCAAATCATGAAGTTCACTTCTTGATATGCTAAGGTTATCTGGATCAGCAGCATCAACAACATAACTGCAGGAAAAATCAGATTACAAGAGAACTAGCTAAGTTTCACAAATTCACCCAACATTGCTAACTCACAAGATGTAATGTAAGAGGAGAAAAGGCTTCACTTCAGATAAAAATTTGAATAACAACATGATCCAATCACAGTATCACACAAGTGCACTAGACCTATGAGGCGTAGAGTACTCAGCAGCATCATGGCTTTCAATGTATAATGTGAAAGTTACATTGAAATAGAACCAAGTTTCCAGATATAGCAGCAGCAAAGAATAAAGTTTTAAACTTTTTTAGCCTGTGGAATAACACAACTCATATGTTTGAGGATAATAAAGCACATAATTCAAGAAGCTAAAATATAAACACTCCCTTTCTTTTTCAAACACACGCAATCTTCCTTTCTGTACAAACCACCTTAAAGTCTAAATTTAATAACAACAAGCAATAATAATGAGAAACCAATGCCTGAGACATACTGCTAGTAGTGCTTATGAATTCAACTTGTACAGATGAATTTTGCGACATTTTTTTCTGGGACAGGCGAGTATCTTTCCAATTAATATGTAGATAGACAAGGGAAAAACTCTTCACAGAGGTATCTAGAAGACAAATGGTTTTGCATCACTGCCAGTGATTAAAAAAATAACCCTTGTTTTAGTTAATGGGGAAAAAAAAAAAACAGTAACCCAACTACTAGATATCATTAAACAGGACATAATCCGGTGGTAATGGCACTAGTACAAAGACTTAAATAAACAACCACGAACTTTGATGGGTAAGAACAAACTAAGGGCTTTGTATAAACCTCAACTCTATTGCAAGCCAAGATATCTAACATATGCACTACAGTGTACAGTGTACACAGAATTGATTACCAAACAAGTGTATAAAGATACATCAGTGCACATACATTTATCAGCGGAAGCTGTATATGTATCAGTGTATGCAAGCATCATTGCTCCTCACAGAAATATTCGCACACGCACAAGCAAACACATAAAGACACAGAAGAATATTCCAAAGTCACAGGGGAGTAGAGAGTTTATTCCATACACAATAGCAGAAACTGCACGACAGTAACGTTCCCACATGCTGCGGAACCTAGGCTGCCCTCCAAGATCCCATAACTTTATTGTAACATTGCCTTTTGTTACTTTCCTCATATTGAATCCCACCTGGAATCAGATAACAATAGAATGATCGGAAAATTATTACCCTTGATAGAAACAAAAAATTTCATAAAAGCTAATGACTAATAAGTAAAGGAGAAACCAACGATTAAGAAAGCATTTGATGGACAGAACTTACAGTCGGAATCATGTCCTCGCTATAACCGCCAGTCTAGAAACAACCAAAAAATCTGTCAATGAACCAGCCCCAACTTAACAAAAAAAATTAGCTAAGAGAATGCCCACATGATTATTATACTTACAGCAACAACATTTACAAGGGAAGTTTTTCCAGCATTCTGGAGTCCTATCAGAGATAACTCCATTTCCTGCTTGAAAAATAGGCTGCAATCATATTTACAACAACATAGTAAGCTCACGCATTTCCAATAAAGTAATCAACTACCTAAGCTCAGATCATGCATCCACATAAACACATGTATATAGTTCAAATTCCAGGTGCAACCTAAAACTAAAAAAAAATGCGTTACAAAAAGAGAAGCGGGTTTATTCAAAAAATAACTAAAAATAAATTGACTATGTCGAATTGAACACCTTCAATATATATATATATAGAACACAAACGAAATAACGAATGCAGGGAAACCATAGGGAGAAAAAAAAAAAACTTAATCCTCGACGAAAAATAAATTCCTCATCGCATTACAGACAGAATAATAGAAATTTCAAAGCATCTAGCTACCTCAAATGAAAAAGGGAATAGTAATAATAATAGCTTTAAGCCAACCTGCGTAGCCAATTGAGAAAAGCTTCCCAGAGCCCCATTGTTATAACTGCTTGTAAATTCTGATCACAAAAAAATAATGACAAACAAAGAAAATCAGATCTACGATTTCCCTCTCTCAACACAAACACACAGAGATTGAGGGATTGAGAGAGAGAAAGATCTATTTTTCTCAATTCACCTTTTTTCACAGGATGCCGCCTTCTCTCTTCCCTCTCTTCCCCCTCTGATCGCACTCATATCATATGATATCATGCTGATATATCATATCATATACCATCATATACGAAACTTATTTTTTGTTTTATTTGTGATTTTACTGAGATCCGACGGTTGTGGACAATCTTTTTTATCATATCCGTTGAATGTGGCGGGTCCCATAATGTAAATGAAACTTAGCTGTGGATGCAAAGCAGGAGACCACAGCTCGCTGACGTGCTTTGTTTAGACCTGTGCTGAGTTGCCACGAATGCCTAATTGAAGCTGAATTGTAACAGGTGGAGGTCCTCACCCATTTTCGGTTATAGCGCGTGATGTCACGAACCGTTAGAAAAATGCAAGATGAGACCGTGGCGAAAGAGCGTGTCCTTGACGCGAGGAGAGAAGGCGCCCCCGACAGAGAGAGATTATGAATATCTTAAGTTATCATCACCAATCAAAGGCAGTTGGTAAGTATGCCAAGTGTGAGCTGGAAAATGGTTAAATATAATATAAAAAATCGAGTTTAATTTGTATATAGTATAATTTTTTTTTACAACGTTATCTAATCAAGTCATTTCATTTATATCACTTTTTGAAGTAGTAGATGTGACTTTATCATTTCATCAATATGGCAATATATAATTGAATAGCAGTATTAATACATACAAATTAAACTCTAAAAATTTTATCAAAAAATATAATTTTGAAATATTTTACTTATTATGTATTTGTTTTTGTTTCATAAAGTTCTTAACTGATATACCTTATAGAGAGACTAATGTCTCCTATTATTAAAATATTAAGATACCACAAATTTAGTTTCAATTTTTTGAGACTAAATATGTGATAACCGTGAAAGAAAAAAATGAAGTGAGGACCATCGTGCACCTTAAGTGGTATATATCACTGTAGTCCCCACTCTTTCTTTTTATTTTCTTTTCTCCCCACCAGAAACTTGATCTTCTTCCTCTCTCATTTTCTTTCCTTCCCTCCTCGTAGCTCTCTCTTCTCACTTCCTCCCACTTTTCTTCATTTTTTGTTGCTTTCTTCTTCAAGAAACATTCTCACCTCCTCCTCATCCCCATAACCACCCCATCTCTCTCCATATCCTCTACCATCACTTTCTCTCTCTAACCTTCATTAGAGAGTTCAAGATTTTAGAAGCTTTGGGAGTGATTTTCTTCACCAATTTTACTCTCTAAATGATAAATAAGCTTCTAAACTGCTCTATTTAAATTATTAAAGTTTCTAATTATTTTATGATATTGTTAGGGTTTTTGAACCCTTGAATTTGGAGTTTTTGATGATTTTGGGCTAATTGATGTTAATTGATGGTATAGTTAGCTCACAAATATTAATGTTGTCTTGTTCTTATAGCGATAAAGCAATCGGGCATCAACACTTGAATTGGTGGCATTAAAGGAGTTGTTCTTCTGTTCTTTAAACTAATAGTTGTGAGTAGATAATATATCTATAGCTTACTTTATGCATGATAAATTTTGATTGCAAATATAAAATTATACGAAGAGCTGAAAGTATTTTGATATATGAGAAAATAATTTATTTGGAGACCATAATATGATTATTATAATTACTTAAATATTTTTAGTTGATCTGTAAAGAATATTGAATTTTAGAGCATATTATGTTAATTATTAAATTTAAGTTAATTTAGGGAAATTCTTTAGTTAGAACCTGTAGTTAACGATAATGACGTTGGACTCGGTGCATCGTGAGAAACTCCAATTAGCAGGTGTAGTGCTAACCCACACATAGTTACAGCTATGTCTGTACTTGTATTTGGCTATAGGTTAACTCCAGTTAGCAAGTGAAGTGATAATCTGCACATGACGTTTGTTATGTCTGGACTTGTATAGCTACGGGCCAATTCCAGTTAGCAGGTGTGGTGCTAACCCGCACATGACCTTGGGTCATATCTAGACTTGTTATAGTTCTGCTTCGAATAATTCCTCATTATATTTGGATTTATGTGATTATATAAAGTTATGTTATTAAGAAATCTCATATTATGGCTAGATCCCTATTTTTATGAGTACATATACATTATTATGTTTATATTGTTTTATAATTGCATTCAGTAAACTATGGATATCCTATCTCTCACTGAGTTGCAAAACTCACCCTGTTGTCTTTCCACCTTTTTCAGATACTGGTCCTGGTGCTGGTTCTAGTGTTCCTCTTCTAGTGTTCCTCTTACACAACTTTAGTGAATTCTAAGCTGGTGAACCTTTTTATAAAGGCCATTTTTGTTGTCTCCCATATTTTGTTTAACTTGTAGTTGTAAATTGCTACATATGTCACAAGCAGGGTCCTTAGATCTATGTTATGCTTAGGTTTGAGATCTTATTACTTAGCTATGTAAATTATGTTATGGAAAAGATCTGTAAACTTAATCTAGTTTTATGTTTGAATTATATGATTATTATATTGAATAGAGTTTGAAAGTTAATTTGGTATCTGGAATATGTTAAGATATTGTTATATGCTGTAAGGGCGTAATCTAAGAATACTTGATGCTCATTTGTTATGAATTTAAACTGAAGATATTGCAGGTTGTATTTTATTTAGAGAATGTCCAAAAAACAGAGAAAACTTTATTCGTTTTCCTATAAAATTTTAGGTGTTGAGGCTTGCTGGGGAATGTGCTCCCCATGCGCTGGTCATGACCTAAGTTGGGTCATGACAAAATAGTCTTTGTAAGGACCTGTTTGGGTTTGAGTTTCTAGTTTCCAGTTTTCTAGTTTTTAGAATTTTGTAAAGGAAATATTGAAAACTGAAAATGAAGACTAAAAACTAAAACTTATAATTTTTAGAATTTTCCATGGAAGAGAAAACTAGCCCGACCCAATTGGGTTAACTGGGAACCCATCGCCTTGCTTGTCCGGTTAGGTGCCTAAAAACGGAGGACTCCAAAATCAGACAAGAATCGATCAAAATTGGGAAAATTAGTGGACCAGCCTAGTTTTTAAGATTGGCCGATTCAAGTTAACTAAAAACACTTGACCTCATCTCATCTTCTCACCCCAAAGGCCACCGACACCTAAGCACCACCATCATTCGCCTTCGCTTCAAATCTGTCTCTACTTCACACTCCGCTTCAGATCTGTCCATCCACGAAGTCGCCTCTGCTTCATGCTCTACTTCAGATCTGTCTCTACTTTGCACTCCACTTTGCTTTGTGTAACATTCTCCAAAGTACAACTTCATCCTTAAGTTATGGCATCGTACTCGAGGGTTGTTACATATAAATTTATGGACCTTTTTTAATTATCTATAGCAAGAATGGATAGAATCATATGCTAAATAACTCGTGGTTATATCAAAATATATATGTAAAAGAAACAAAGTACTTATTTAATACAAGTTAAGTACAAAAGGAAACTCTTCTGTGAGCTATAGTACATATCTATTATTTTCTATATTTACAGGCACATATATATAGCTAAGTACAATAGATACTAGTTTTCATTACTAAACTATAGAAATTCCAATTTAGTCTTTTTTATAGTTGCTTCACTGCTCTCTGAAATCAACTTGGAGATGACACGGAAACAAACATATAGGGGTGAGAATTCTAAAATTCTCAGCAGGACATCCCTAAAACATATAATGAAACTCATGTCATCACTATCGTCCCAACCACTTCAGTTTACTAATTGTGAGCATACTACATATATCAAAGTTCATTTTAAAGTAAAAAAATTGTTCATCCAATTTCTTTTAATTTCTCAGTCACTTAATATATATGTCATACTACTAAACATTTTCAATCACTCAACATACACCTATTATCCTGCTTATCATCAGAAAAGCTCATTCGCAATTTTTTGTGCCCTCGGTACATCACAGAGGACCTTTCTACACCCTTTAGCTATTAAAAGGGACTTCTCCGTGTCCTTTTTTCCTACTAAAGGGACTTGCTTGTGCCCTTTTACACATTAAAGGGGACTTCCTGTGCCCTCTTATACATTAAAAGGGACTTCCTGTGCCCTTTTCATATTAAAGGAGACCTTTTATCTACTTAATATATAAATCACCATTAAGCTCATAAAAGCATTAATTCACAATGTAATTTCAATTATCGTCTTTCAGTTTTCTCAATGCATGCTCAAGTCACATATAAATATTTATTCATAATGAAATACTCATCTATTCTCATGAATGATCCTTTAAATAATATAGCATGCATTGATACTCATCATACTTGAGTCATAAGTCATTTTATTTCCAAATCAAGATTCTAGTTCATTTCCAACACCTTGACAAATTTTTAACTCAATTAGCAAAAAAAATTTTCCTATGTCAAATAACCAATTTCATGTCCACAAATATTCTTTTAACACCTCAATGTGTACCCAATGGTCTGTAAAAATTTCATAGCAAACAGAGTTCTCTAACCATATTAAATAAATTTTACAAGTTTGGTGGTCAGAGACCACTTATTCATAGTTCAGACCATAATTCTTATAATTTTTAACCATAGCAAATGATTAAATAAACTCAAAATAAAAATCAAGGTTGAACTTCAAGATGTGTAAAACATTCTGTAAAAATTTCAACAAACAATTCCATCATTTGCTATGGTCATAAAATTATATAAGTTCACAGCTTCAGTACTAAGATTCAGGCAGCATAGATACACTCTCAATTCTTGATTTTTTTTAAGGGGTATCAATCGAAATCAAAGCTTTAGAAAATTCATGGAACTAGCTTAAGATGTTAAACATATAAAAATGACTAGAAATCTTGTCCTGTTGAAATCTGAAAATCCAGCAGCATGTTTCAAACTCTCTTTTAACTAAAATCATTTTTCACAACATCCAAATCCATCCATAAAATTAGCACATCAATATCAATATATAATCACCCACATAACCAGAAATTTTTAGACAGAACTCATTTAGAAATGTTCAAGATAAATTTTGTAAGAAAAGACCATAGAAAACCCTACTTGTGATGCTTCAAGACTTATAACTCCAAAAGTCCTTCAAAAAATTGTTTTTCCTTACTTGAACCCTTCCAAACAGCCCCTAACCCTTCCTAAAACAGTGGAGAATGTGATATCAAAGTGAGAAGTTGTGAGGATTTGAAATTTCAATCGGTTAGTTTTGTAGGTATTGAGGTGTAAAACAAGTTTAGTGAAGGAGGTTTAGAGTTTTAATAACTCTAGGCTAGTGTTTTGGATTAAGTTTTTATGGTTTTTGAAGAACAAAAATGGAGTTGGCTGGTTCATCTCTTCATGGCCGAGAATGAGTTGATGAAATAATGGAGTTAGGTGATTTAAGTATATCTCATTATAAATGTAAGATTCATATAATTAAAATATAGTTTCTTTCTAATAATAAAAGATATGAATGACTATGATTTAATCTCGATTTACAAGATTAAATCTTAGCAGTTAATAAGGATAAACATTATCCTTTTGTAAATATTAAATTATCTTTCGGTGTAAAAATCGCACATGAAATTTTATCGAACGGGTAAAACAATGTAATCGGATAATCAAACATTGCCCAAAAATTAATTTTAAGTATAAAATATTTATTCCTATCTATTTTTAATCTAGATCCTATAATTTCTTCATTTCGGGCATCTCCGGGCCCTAAGTCTAAGGTTTCGGTTGTCTCGGTAGGCCTGCAAGCCCCACAAGGGTACTATTCACGTTTTTTTTATAGGTTTGTTGGATCGTCCTTATCATTTCTATATCTATCAAAATTTTGAAATTATGACTAGAAAAGTTAGAATTAATTTTTATATAATTTTTTTAGGTTGTTACACTCTGTAATGAAGAAGGCAACAGGGCGTGGCGATGATTCGTGACATAAAGGGAATAGCTCATGGCGGAAGAGCAGCCGCCTCTGCTCCATGACTCCACCAGGTCGCCTCTGCTTTGTGCTCCGCTTTCAGATATGTCTCTACTTCATGCTCCATTCTATTCTGCGACGAGGCTTGACCGCGATCCGTGACAGGAAGGGAATGGCTTGATAGTGGAAGAGCACGTAGCTGAAAGGAGCAACACGCGGCGGTGTCAGAGATGGAGATAGGGAAAGTGAGAGAGAAAGAGAGTGTGTGATGTGAGAGAGGGATGTTGTTATTGCTGCAAGGAGAAGAAGTAATAGCAGATGTGGGCTTGAGTTTTTTTTTTACTGTTGGGGTTGGGATATTTGTTGGGTTGGTCCTTCTATTTTGTTGGAAAAAAATAATGGTATTGTTGGGTTGGGCTTTCTATATTATTGGGAAAAAAGTTAATTTTGTATGATTATTAATATTATTATCATTTTATTATATTTCGGTTAAATCCCGGTTGAACCTTTAAACCTTTAAATCAATACCCTGATCGGTTTGATACCTAGTCCGATTTTCTATTCTTTGATATTATCTTCATAAAATTTAAAAGATTGAAAATTAGAAATCCAAATCAAGTAAGTGCTAAATTTTCTTGAGGGATTTTTTTTTTTCCCGCGCGAATGGCGTAGTTGAGTGTGGGGAAAGAGAGCATACGGTCAGAGAAGACGAGACGGGATGACTTTGAGTAGATTTGGGCTTCATGGAGGACACGTATTGGGCCTACAGATACAACAATCGGCCCTTCTACTGGGCTTGAAGGTCTCTTTTTCCCAAAGGGGGTTTTGTTTTGTTAGATACGGAAGTCAGTTTTTGTTTTTTACTGTTGACATCTTAAGCTTTTGAACCGAATAAATAAATAAGCATCTTGATCTTTTGAAATATTTGTGAGCCTTTATACTATATTTTATTTATAAGTTGGGTTTTTATTTTTTATCGTGAGTAGTTCACCTTTCTCCTTTCAAAGCCTATTGTTAACATCTAATATTAACTCCTGAAGTTTTTTTTTTTTTTTTTTGTCTTTGGAAGAATACAGCAACTGTAAACAATTTATTTGAGGCTCAAATATACTTTTAGATCTTATAAATACATTGTCTTTTGATTTTAGTTCCTATAACTTTTTTTATTTTGATTCATTTTTTTAAATAATATTTGGCTTTAGTCCCTGTTTTATATTACCGTAGTTGTTAAGTAATGATATTTATAAGGATAACAAATATTTTTCAAAATATTAAAGGGAATCTATAATTTTTAATATTTAAAAATACTAAATGTATACTGTTATATATCTATGGGGATCAGAACTCACTTTTATTGAAAACATTGCATCAAAACTTAAAAAAAAAAATCAAAACTAAAATTTACAACATTTTCAATGATAAAAGAATATATTCAAGTCTTTATTGTATGAGACAAATAACACTGAGAGAGAGAACTAGCAATGGGTAGCTGCAATATGGTAAAATAATTTTTTCTAATATATTTTTTTAGTGATTAATTTTAATATATTATCATTGTAAAAGAGTTTTATATTGTCATTTAATTATATACATATATTTATAAGATTTTTAAGATAATATTTATAATAATAAATAATTTACTCAAACACTTATCTCAACGTGACAATCCATGTTTGAATATATATATGTAAATTTGTTTGTACTAAGTGTGCAGCTAAATTAAACCTAGACATATCTAAATTTTAAAATGGCATGACAACTACTCTAATTATAATTAACGCGAAACAATGAAATACGACGGAAGTCGCTCTTGACGTTTCAAAAGAAAAGATATACAGGATTGCTAAATTGATCAAATAGATTTTGCGCCAAAAATGACGAATTCCTGATGGCCGCTAGATTTATTTGATGTCCTATAATGGATGCGGTGAACTTGCAACTGTTTTTAAAGTAAATCATATCAATTGGGATTCGAGTGACTTCACATCACTAAAATCGAGCACTCAAATCATGCATTTTCTAAAGCTATATAATGAGGAGGTAACATTTTTTCGTAGAATGGTTACAAAAGCTATTATAACTAAGGAAAAAAATATTTAAACATTAAAGGGTGGATGTATCTTGGTGTGATATTTATTTTTATCTCTATTAAATAAGTTTGTGATCCTAATCTACTTAATTAGTTAAGTTCATTTGTTGGAGGATATAGTTATAATTGCAAAATTAATTTGGTTTGTTAGATATTAGTTAAAAGTTTATTATGTTCTTACTCTATATAAGGGTACTTATATTTATATTAGTTTACCTTTTGATAATTAGTAAACTTTATTTTCAGTTTCTATCAATTATTACTCTCTTTCCTCTCTGATCACTATGAATTTCGATATGATATCATTCAATGACAACAAAATGAATATAAGTGTGATATTTATTTTTAGAATGTATAAATAACATTTCTCTATAATCAATCACTTGCGGATGAGATCAGAAGTGGAAAAGGAAGAAAATTACTCAAAACTCAACTTAGCATTCTATTATTTAATATGTGTACGTCTATGTTAAGCCAAAATTTTCCCAACATCTAGTATTAAGCAATAAGCACATAATATTTATACAAAGTCATTTTGGATCTTTTGAAGCCCTTATTTTACTAAAAAAAATGAGAGGTTTGTTTTTGTGTGAGTATAAGTTTATCACCTTATTTTTACACACATTTGTAATAAAAATGGGTTCCACTAATTTTATATAAGATATATCATCTTATTTATGGATTTCATCAATTTTATTGTAAGTGTGCGTAAAAATGAGATAGTAAACTTATGATCGTACAAGAATTTTCCCAAAAGGAAAAACATATATCTACAAAGCCATTTTTCCTCTTATCACTCCATATTTTGTATGTTGGAACTTGGAAAGGCAAGGGGAGAAAAGACAATTGAAAATAGAAACTTCAAAAGTTGAGAAAGTGAAAAGTGAGAAGCAAGGATAGAAGTTGAAGCAAACAAAGATAATAGTGGCCATTCCTTGGCATCTGATTTGAATAACCAACAATTTCGGCTTCTGATTCGTTGCCTCCATCTCTAACACTACTTATCCTTCCTTCAACATGCAACTTAAAACTTCCACATAAAAACCATGCCACAAGCTATTCTTAACTTACCCCGTAAGTCAGACTCGTGCATGAATCCCCTCACTCAAAAAAGTGCACACTATTTTGAGACAGCAAATGTTGTCTTTTTTTCATTTTGCCAAAATCCTAGAAAAAGTCCTATGCCATGCTCAACCTAACCCACCGCCTGTTTTTTCTTGCTTTGTTTTTGTTACTGATTTCTGCTCCCGTGTTTCAACAACAATGGTTAGTGTCAGGGTCACCTGTTCAAGGAAGGAACTTCAAGAGACCTGATCCTTTGAGACATTTCAAAGACTACAATGGAGGTTTCGATGTTCGAAACAAGCATTACGTGGCTGTGAGTCCTTTCTCAACTTCACCCCATTTTCCCGTTCCTTCTTGCTTAAACTGTGTGTGTGTGTGTGTGTTCATATATATACTATACACACACACACACACAAACCAACGTATATGTAGGCACAAACAGTGTATACTACGTATATTCCACACACAAATTTGCTTGCTAGTTCTTTTAATACAAACTTAGTCAATTTCCAATTGATCATAGACACACAATTTAACTGTGTATCATTGGATAGCAAACAACTATAAAGTCCCAGTAGTGTGCCAGTGCCACACTAACAAACCATGATTACTATGATTATTATTATTATTATTTTGTGATTATAAATAATGATGACAAGTATATGTTGATATATCAAAGACAGGAGAATGACAATCAGAGTTTGTGGGGGCACAGGAATTGGGATTGATTAACTGCGTATTTGGTTTCTGATCCTTTTCAGTCTGCGGCATTTACAGGAGTCCATGGATACGCATTTGCCATAGTTTGGTTGTTATGTGGGATGCTCTTCAGCATTTTCATAATAGCCAAGTCCCTAAGCGGCACTAGCTCTGCTTCATTACCATGTTTGGACCATCACTATCTCCACATTCTCTTCCTCCTCCTCCTCCTCTTCTTGACCTCTCTCGCCATGTAATTAACTCCTCAATTATACCTCCTAATAAACACCATCTTAATTATTCATTCTCTTCTTCTATCTTCAACTTTATTTTGATGAATCAAACTGTGACTGAATTGAAGCTATCACGCATATATGTATATGACAGAGCTGCTTCTAGTTTCGTGCTAGCGGCGAGTCAGAAGACCCTGCGGAGGACAGAAAAACTGAAAGAAACTGTGGTGGGTATAGGCCACGATGCTCTCGAGACCATAGACAGAGTAATCAAAACAACGAAACAAATGCAGTACCTTTTGCTTCCATATAATCCACAGATATGTGCCACTCTCAATTCTACCACTCAGGATCTCCGAACCAACTCCCGTATCATCCGCCGTTTTATTGATACAAGTGGCCAATCTTTCGACAAAGCCACTCATACTTCGTATGCATTAATTATCTTGTTTACCCTTTAAATTACTTCACTTGATTAGTGTTCCTGATTTTTCTTATTCACTTTAATTTAATTTATGATATATTTCATGCTTTTAATGTGTCCTAGGTATATTGCACATCTCGTTGTTCTGGCCGTCAACTTAGTGACAATGGTTGCAGCACTAGGTGAGCATCAGAGAAATGTTATTTTAACTACTCACGTCTTGGACACTGTATCGACATCCAATCTATCATCCTTAAATTTTATGTGGTCTCTACTTAAAAACAAAAACTTTGACTTTTCACCTTTAGATTTGATTGGGTGTCTATGGACATGGACACCCGCTTTTTGGGTGTTGAAATATCATCATCCATGAGCATTAATCCAGCAAAATTGCTATTTTACTTTGTAATTAATTGATTTTACCTTGTCACATACTCGCTTTATGTTGGTTTATTTACACGCTTGCTCACTTACGTTTTTTTTACTCAGTTTTGCTGCTGCTGCTGCATTGGCGCCCTGGGTTTATAATGTAAGATATTGTAACATTTTCGATATTATTCTAATTAACCATAGTGTTGGAAGCTCTATTCTGCATTTTGCTATGACTAATTCAATTTCTGCATCTGTTTCAGCATAATTTTTTGCTTCTGGATCTTAACAAGCCTGTGCTGGTTCTTGACGGGTTTTGATTTTTTCCTGCACACGTGAGTAAACCAATTGCTCATACTTGAGTTATAATAAGTGGAATAGTTAAAGTCATTGGAATTGAACCATCTTTAATTTTCTGGAGTCACAACGTACGTAACGTTCTGTGAACTGTGCATGCAGTTTTGCAGATGATGCATGCTCTGCCTTTGAGGACTTCAAACAAAATCCACAGAACAGTAGCCTGGGCTCCATGTTGCCGTGCCTGAATGAATCATTCTCAGGGAAATTGATTGCTCAGATTGGATACACCATCCACAATTTCATAATTGAGGTAGAAAGTTTTTTTTCTTTTTCTTTCATTCATTCAGTCAGAAGGAAATGCATGATAAATGATAATGGTTCCTTTCTGCTTCGGTTGATTCAATTGTGAACATATCATGTTCTGATATAATTAATTTCTCGTGTGTCTCAGTTGAATTCTAATATGTCGGTGATTTATCGGCTGCTAGGAGTGGGTGAAGAAAGTGAAGAAGAACAAATGGGAGTCATAAAGATTTGTGACCCTTTCTCTGGAGCTCCAAACTATAGCTACATTCCACATACCTGTACACATGATGCCATTCGGGTTGGCGACTTATCAAAAGTAAGTCTTCACTAAGTTGAAATTAAACTAGATTGACCCTAAACCATATCATTATTTAACATCTTGCACATCATGTGAGTGAAATGAGAAATAACTAACAGCAGAGCTATTCAGTGGAAAATTATTTTCATGCTTGTGTCACGAAATGTAGTTCAACCAATTGCCATGAAGATAGAATTGAAATTGAGAAGAAAAAGTGACACCCCACCAATTTGTTTTTGTTATCTTCATACGACATTATACGAATTTAATTCATACGGGTTTTTCAATAATTGGAATAAATATCTTTTTCTGAAGAACTTACTAGTATTTGTTATATAAAAATCCTATAGTATCTTATATTGGTGTCTATCAAATAAGGCACCTCACATCCCATAATAAAACTGCTAGTTTTGTTATAGATACTTGCAAGGTTCACATGCCACAAGGAGGACAAAACAAAAGAGTGCAGAAAAGAAGGGAGATTTCTACCAGAGGCTTCATACAACATGGCTCACGCCTATAGCAGATCAATCCAGGATTTGTTGGACATATTTCCAGACTTGCAAAGGCTGTCAAATTGCACCATTGTGAAGAACAAAGTTACTGAAATTGTGGAGCATCAATGCAGCCCAATAAGAGTTTCTACGAGATTGTTGTGGTCATCAATAATTTCTCTGTCCATTATCATGGTGATCTTGGTATTAACATGGGTAGCAGAGGCTTTTCTGTGCTGGGAGAAACCCCTCTCCACATCTTTTTATAGGATTCCCAGTCCCAGATCTAGATAGGAAATTTTTTTATATATGTACAAATTCAGAAGGGTAATTACATAAAGTAACGGGTGGAGGGGGAAGGGGCCGTGCGGGGGGTTGTATACTATTTTTCCTTTTTCGTTAATTTTTCAAATGTGAAAATAGCACTCCATGCAGGTCGCAAGACAAAAAATGGAGAACAATGTAAACAATAAAGAGAATAATCTGTTTTTCAAGTGTGAATATTACATTTTTGCAGCAGAAATAATTAAGAGTGGCACGATACCGCTTAAAGATTGTACAATGATAATGGTTCATGCTACTTATAGTATGTTAGCGTTAAAAGTGTTTGAAAGAAACCAATGTCATCAGGAATCACAATGTCACATTGGTCTTGTGTTTTGGCAAATGGAATATATACGTGTTAGGAAATGGATACTTTTATGTCTGTTCACATCATATTATATTGATAATGATATCCATTGTTACAAAATCTTGCATGATGATTTTATCTCTTTTAATCTATCTATTGAAATTTAAAAGTAATGGTAAATGATACGTCCTAAATATTATTATAAATCATATTCAACCAGCATGTGAAAATTGAATATAAGTTTATCTATTAAAAGTTGCACAATTTTTTTTTAATCTCAACCACTAGTATCTAAAGTCTACTTTCAATTAATGTAATTCAAATCGGGTGAACCTCTAAGAGAACAAATTTTCCAGCGCTATTTTTTAGTAGCCGTACAATTTACTTTTTAAAACATTGTCCTTAAATTTTTCTTTCATTATTAATTTTCATAAAATGAAAACATAGTATTTCACTTACAAAACTAATGTTTTAATTTTTGAACCTAACAATTCATTAATTATATTTCTCTTTAAAATGTGATAATATCATAATCTAAATTTGCAAAACCAGTTTTAACTTTTGTATAACATATTATTTTGTTTTTTTAATTAATAATGTAATAATTTCATAATATAAAATTGGTATTAAATAAATAGAAAACAATTTTGGGCTAATGAGATTCCCACATTTATATTCACCACAAAAAGGATTCCCACATGGTATATGGGATGATCTTGTATTGGATTATGGTGTTTGAATATATTCATATTTTACATAAAAAAACATATAGAATACAATTTATAATATTAACAATTATTAAGAGCGAGGAAAGATTGTTGACAGTATTTGATTATTAAAATTAATGTCACACTTTTTGCTTATAAAGCATAATAAACATTTTTTGTCCATTTAAAAAGTATAACCTGCGGGTGAAAGTCAATATTCACGAGTAAATATCCAAAGTGGTTCATGATAATTTTTTTGATGGACAAATTAATTCCTAATAATTATAAACACTTAAATTGATCACTCACAATTGTAAAAATATGATACTATAGGTCACTGACTGGCCTGTAAAAACTCGGCCAAAAGGTAAAGATGAAAATAGAGTTTAGTTTGGAGAATGTGGAACTCGTTTGAGAGGAAATAGAGCTCTTTCAGGAGGAGAAACTCGGATCACAGGTGGCCGAGCTCCATCACATGCCCATAAGTCTTTGCCACTTGTCAGCCGAGCTTCACTTGTCCTAGCCGATCTATGTCTAGTCCTGTCTGATTTTTATTTCCTCTCAAATGAGCTTTACCTTTTCTCAACTGAACTCTTTTTTCATCTCTGCCTCCTGGCCGAGCACTGACAAGCCGGTCAGGGACCTATAGTGGCTTATTTTAACAATTGTAAAGGATCAATTTGGATGTTTATAATTGTTAGGTGATACGAGCTTAGGAGGGCAAACTTGACATTTCAAGACTTGAATTATTGGCTTAATTTGCATTAATAAAATATTCCGGCCATGTTGGACCAAGTTTGGTTTATTTATTTTATTTTATCAGTTTTTATTTTAAAATGTTTAAGACTTGTTTTATTTTATGTTTGTTAAGCCCAATTGGTAGTGTAGTAATTTGGGTCTAGTCTGGTATGGTTAGGAAGTAGATTTAACCTAAATAAGAGGTATAAATACCTCAAAACTTGGCAGACGCAGGTTTTAGTTTTAGTTTGAATGAAATTTCTTGGTTTCTTTAAGAAACTTTGTGCGTACAAGTGAGGTAGAGTGATTCCCTTGGCTTGTTGCATCAGGAAGCTGAATAGAGGATTACAAGGTAGAGTGATTCCCTTGTGATATTTTATTTAGTTTTCAATCCTATCATCCTTATCAATTGTGTGTTGGGGTTTCTGGGTCTTAATATCCACGGGGTTCCGCATCATTGGTATCAGTTTCAGGCGTTAGATAAATTCCTATTTATCTATTTTAATTCTTAGTTTCTAAGTTCTATCATCGTTCTTCATCTTTTTCTTTTTTCTCTGTTGTTTGCATTTGATTTTAATTGGTTTCCAGTTCTTTTTGTTCGGTTTCACACAAAAAAAAAAAAAAACGGTACTCCCTGTTGGCGTCGTCATCGTTCCTCACCTCCATCCTTTACTTTTGTTAATCCTTTCATTTAGGATGACCAAGGCAGAAGCATCACTGCACTAGGAGCCAACCACAAAAAAAAAACAAAAAACAAGAAAAAAACAAACACTAAGAACAGCACAAGCTTCAGGCGCTTATGAGGAAAAAAAAAAAGTCAGGTGCAAAAAAAAAAACCAAAAAAAAAAAGGTTTTCCAGATTTTTATATCTATATTTCAGATTTTTTCTTATTCTTTTCTTCCTTTTTTTTTCCTTTTTATTTTTTTTATTTTGGGTCTTTCATATTTTTATTTTCTTTTATTCCTTCTGGCCATTTTTTTCCCCTTTCTTTTCTTTGGTCTTGTTATCTTATTAGTCCTTTGGTTATTCCTTGTGCCATTTACATATTACTTGGGACTTTATCTTGTTTGAGCTTGTTTGGTTTCTGATGTGCAACATTTACAAGGGGTCCAGAGTGGTAAAAGGCAAGATTGGTGAGTACAAAAGAGGATAAAAGCCATATTGAGTGCAAACACGAGTGTCCACTTTTGAGTGAAACACGTGAGTGAGTGCTTTGTGAGGTTGTCTATTTTATCCCTTTGCAGGTTGTTCAAATGGCTCGCAACACATCAAAGAGTGACACTGAGGAAAATACAATCTCTGACATGCAACTCATGCAGAAGACCCTTCAGCAAATACAAAATAGATTGGATGCTATGGATATACGGCTGAATGAGGTGTCACAAACTAAGACCAAGGGTGGTGGCAAATTTTTTACAAGGCATCGACATCGTCGCAATGATTCCTACCATGATCAATCTGAGGAGTTTGATGATGATGATTCAGTTGGAAATATGAAGTTTGGGTCTACAGGACAGTTGGACAACAACATGAATGCCATCAAGATGCAGATACCACCATTTAAAGGAAGGAACGATGCTGAAGCATATTTACAGTGGGAAAGGAAGATAGAGATGATCTTTGATTGTCACAATTATTCTGAGGGGAAGAAGGTTCGTTTGGCTGCATTAGAGTTTTCTGATTATGCTATAATTTGGTGGGATGAGTTAGTGAAGTCTAGACGAAGGAATGGAGAGCCTCCTATTGAGACTTGGAATGCCATGAAGTGTGTCATGAGGAAGCGATTTGTGCCTTCTTATTACTATAGGGAGGTGCATCACAGGTTGCACAAGCTAACTCAAGGTTCACAATCTGTTGAAGACTACCATAAAGAGATGGAGATGCTTATGATCAAGGCCAATATAGAGGAAGATCCAGAGGTAACTATGGCAAGGTTTCTTGGTGGTCTTAATAGAGAGATAGCTGATGTGGTTGAATTGCACCATTATGTGGAGATGGAAGATTTGGTAAGCATGGCCATGAAGGTGGAGAAGCAACAAAAACGACGGGCTTCAAAACCATTTTCAACTTCATCTTCAAAATGGGGTTCAAGATGGTCTCGTGATGATGAGAAAAAGAAAGCCACTGGCTCCAATTCCAAGGAGATGGTTCCAGATTCAACAAAGAAGAAAGGTATCTCTCATTCCTCATCCTCTTCTTCTACTACTAGACACAGAGATATTAAATGTTTTCGGTGTCATGGTTTGGGTCATTATGCTGCTGATTGCCCAAACAAGAGAATGATGGTTATTAGGGAAGGTGATGTTTTGTCTGAATCTGATCATGGTGATGATTCTGATCATGATAGTATGCCACCTTTGGAGGATTGTTCTGATGGTGATGTGGAGTATGCTGTGCAAGGTGAATCTCTTGTTGTTAAGCGTGCTTTAAATTTGCAGGTGAAGGAGGATAGCCTAGAGCAACGAGAAAACATCTTTCATACTAGATGTCTAGTTGGTGGCAAGGTATGCAGTTTGATTATTGATGGAGGGAGTTGTACTAATGTTGCTAGTACTGTTATGGTGGAGAAATTGGGGCTGAAGTGTGTTAGGCATCCTAATCCCTATAGGTTGCAATGGTTGAATGATAGTGGTGAGTTGAAGGTCAATAGACAAGTGCAGGTTGCTTTCTCTATTGGGAAATATGTTGATGAGGTGTTGTGTGATGTAGTACCTATGCAAGCCAGTCACATGCTGTTGGGGAGACCTTGACAATATGATCGACGGGTGCTACATGATGGCTTCAAGAATCGATACTCATTCGAGCATAACGGTCACAAAATCACTCTTGCACCGTTATCGCCCAAGGAGGTGTATCTTGATCAAGTGAAGCTTCACCAAACTACTTTGGGAAATATGGGAAGTGAGGTAACTGAAAAAGTAAAGAGAAAAGAGGCCATGAGTGACAAAAGTAAAAACAAGGGCCTACTGGTGAGTGAAAAACAAGAAAAAGGTGAGAGAAAAGAACAGAGTGATAGAGTTGAGAGCAAATCATATTTCTATGCAAGAGAGAGAGATTTAAAGAGTGCTTGGTTAGGCAAAAGAGCTTTGATTATGATTCGGTTTAGGGAAGTTTTACTATCTGACACCGAACTTAACCCAAATTTTCCTAGTAGTTTTGTTTCTTTGTTACATGAATTTGAAGATGTTGCATTTGACCCTAGATCATGTTTTGTGCTAGCAAAGACAACTGGAAATGCATACAAGATTCGAGGACGAATCTTTTTTGAGGAAGGAGGGAATGATACGAGCTTAGGAGGGCAAACTTGACATTTCAAGACTTGAATTATTGGCTTAATTTGCATTAATAAAATATTCCGGCCATGTTGGGCCAAGTTTGGTTTATTTATTTTATTTTACCAGTTTTTATTTTAAAATGTTTAAGACTTGTTTTATTTTATGTTTGTTAAGCCCAATTGGTAGTGTAGTAATTTGGGCATAGTCTGGTAGGGTTAGGAAATAGATTTAACCTAAATAAGAGGTATAAATACCTCAAAACTTGGCAGATACAGGTTTTAGTTTTAGTTTGAATGAAATTTCTTGGTTTCTTTAAGAAACTTTGTGCGAACAAGTGAGGTAGAGTGATTCCCTTGGCTTGTTGTATCAGGAAGTTGAATAGAGAATTGCAAGGTAGAGTGATTCCCTTGTGATATTTAATTTGGTTTTCAATCCTATCATCCTTATCAATTGTGTGTTGGGGTTTCTAGGTCTTAATATCCACGGGGTTCCGCATCATTAGGGATCAATTTGTCCATAAAAAAAATTGTCAGAGATCAATTTGAATGTTTGCTTCTTGAAATATTATACAGATGAGTAATTGGAAAAACTAACTATATTATATGTACTTGTAATATAAGTGACACTGTGATAATTTACATTTTATTTATTATTGTATTGGATATGGATTTTACTTGAATGTGATCTATACCTCATCCAATAACAGATGACATGTGAGTCAACACAATATCTCATGTATTGTGAGTATAAATACCATAACTCATATGTAAAATATATAAGTTATGTTATTTATAATCACAATATATGCGACATTATTTTGACTCATGTTTCATCCGTTATTGAATAGGGTGTAGATATAATTTAAATAGGGTCTATATTTCATTTAATAATGAATGAGATGTGAGTTAATAAGGTATTGAATATCTAATCAGTACAAGTAATAGTGTTCTAAATATATATATATTGAGTTGCCGCTAACGCTAACTGTCCCACTGTTATTGGACATCCAACAGTAAAATTTAAAAAAAATCTAGTTTTATACTATGATATGGCAGCGGCTTTCTATCTCAGAGTAAGAAACAACAAACAAGGCTTTGAGACTTTGACTGCTGAATGCTTACATTGAAGGCAAAGGGAAAAAAAACTTCAAGCACTGTCTCTTGCGGTCGGTACCCACAACAGCCAGTGGGATCGAGGTTATGATAATAGTTACAACTAACAACAGCTTTGGTTCCAAATCAACGCCACAATAAACCTCAGGCCCAGATCCAAACTGCATCTATATCCTAACTTAACCACAAACACATTCATGATGATACATACACCTTAGTAATTTTCTTGTGCCTTCTCTCCCTCTTTCTTTCTTTCTGTCTCTGACCTCGTATCTTGATTGGACACACCTTAGTTAGTTAGTTAGTTAGGTGTTTGTGTTGTGGCAGTGTGTCCAACTTTGAACCGCATGTCGGGGAGTTCTTCTCATTTCAGAGTTGGGGCGCTACCAGGTTTGCTCTCTCTTCCACTTTATTCCCTACTTTGCTTTGTTAATCTTTTGATTCTGCTGTGAAAGTGCCTGGTGGATCTGACTTATGGGCTTGAACTCTGATTCCTATAGTTTGATGGAATTTTTTTTTTAATTATTATTATTGTTTTGTTTTCACTTTCTCATGTTTGTTACTGTGACTAGTCACCGCCCTATCATGATTTTATCGCCCTAGGGATTAAAATGATAAATTGATTGTGATTATGTTATTATGAGTATTTAGGTATGAAGTAGGGAAATGCAATTGCAACTTGGTGCTTTGAGGAAGACAGTGTGACTTAATTATAACAATCGGAAATTTGGGACTGCTTGCTCTTTAATTCTGCGATCACAATATATGTAACAGTCATGATACTGGAAAGGGGACAAACCCAGTTATGCAATACCAGTGTCATTTGGAGTATTTTAACCGGTTCATCGTTATGATTATTGGAAATTGTCTAACATGTAGCTTGAATGTTTGTGACTTTTATTCAGTCGTTTTATCAGGTTTCCATAGGTTGCATTTTGTTGATTGCTGCATAATCCCCAAGATAAAGAGGAAAAGAAAATGAGGATGAGGAACAAATACAGGAAAGCAACAACCTTACGGTGCAACGCGTGGACCAGATGTTCTACGTCTGCTGTGTTATGGAGCTTGTTGGGATGCCTTCTTTTGCTTCATTTGTATTCCTACATTCATCATGAAGATGGAGATGGTGCAGTGTCTCAATTGCATGTGAGTCGCCATCCCCAATTCCCTGAACTTCAAGAAGTGGAACATGAGAACATTCAAATTCCACCACCAAGGGGAAAGAGGTCCCCCCGGGCAGCAAAACGCAGACCTAAACGAAAAACTACACTGATTGATGAATTCTTGGATGAGAATTCGCAACTGAGACATGTGTTTTTTCCTGGTCATAAAAGTGCTATAGATCCAATGGAGTCTGCTGCGAACAATAGTTATTACTACTACCCTGGGAGAATTTGGTTGGATACTGATGGAAATCCTATTCAAGCCCATGGAGGGGGGATTCTTTATGATAGAAGATCAAGGACATATTATTGGTATGGTGAATATAAAGATGGGCCTACCTACCATGCTCACGAGCAAGGACCTGCTCGGGTAATTTATTTTATTTTGGAGAAATTTCTGTTTTAATTTAAGGATTAAGATAATAATTGCCCTTATGATTAAATTATTCAACGATTGCTGAAGTGCCTAACATTTTTCTCAGCAAGTCCACTTTTACCTAGTTGCATCTTTTGGTTATTTCGAAAAAGATAAATAACAAGACTACTAGAGGTTTACGAGTAAGCAAGAAATGACTAGATTTGAAGTGCATGTTTGACTCTCGTATCTGCATTGATCCTTCTTTGGCCACAGTTGCTTACTCAGGCATGCATTTAGTTTGTGTTAGATTATTGTTTAAGGGGCTGTATGCTTAAAATACATTCTAAATAGCTCCTGCATCTTAAGTTTGGATGTTCTTAGTATCATCATTCATTGAAGTTCTTAGCAGAGAAACTATTTGTTTCAAAGGATGCTTATGTTGGCATCATACTTCTGTTTTCTTGTTAGTCTTTGAGAAAGTGATATATAATGACCTTTTGGCAACTGCCAATAATGGCAATTGTAAGAGTCTACTCAGTTTGGATGAAATGCAAAAATCCTAGCGTATTGAGCCTTTATTTAAAAGAGTCATCATAAGAGATACAAGCTTAACAGATTTGGATCCCTTTAAGTGTGAAGACAAATTTTGATGGTACCTTTCCAAGAAGATGAAGCCTTCTGCTACAACTGAGATTGTATAGTCTCCATGCTCAGCCCATCTAAGGTTCAGAATCCACTGATTATAAGTTTGTATTACTGAACATGAGGTTTTTGCTTCCAAGAGATCTAAGCGCTTCTGCAATGATGATCATCCTAGAAAAATTTGCCTAAGTTTTCCAAGTCCTTTAAGTTCTAATACGAATCAGAGAAGAACTGACATGGCCCTGTATTCAAACACAAAGAAAGGAAAAGATCCAGGCTTTTTTACCTTCTCTCGCCCTGATGTTAAGGCTTTAAGTGATGGCGGAAGTCAAGGAAAATTATTTTACATTACTCAAAATTTGTGCTTCTAATTGATGGGCTCATCTTCTCAACTAGTTAGATCAGAATTGGTGTGGTACTGTGGCTGAGGAAAAACTCGTGTGTTAGAATACCTTTCATATTAGCACGAAGAAAGATGCTAGCACTAGTGAGCTTGTGTAGAATATCCTTTATCCCATGCCCTAGTAGATATCCGTAATTCAATATGAATTATGTTCTTTGTATCAATAGGAATATGCATTTCTCATCTGTGCTTTTCCTTTTTCTCCTTTTATTTTAAGGGCATGAAATAAAATTGTTTCTCCTCAAATAAATATGCTCTGCTATCTACTGGTGTTGTTAGGGACAACTATTATCAAGACTTACTCGGTTATAGTATTGGTTTTGTACCATGTTCTGAACCTATATCTTGCTGTTATATCCTCACCTAGTTGCTACCAAAAGAGTAATTCTTAGTTAATGTGTTTCTATCAACCTTGCATATTTACCACTTAACCTTGTTACAAATCTCTAGTCCTTATATCTTTCTCCAACAGGTGGACATTATTGGAGTTGGTTGCTATTCTTCTAAGGATTTATGGACATGGAAACATGAAGGAATTGTATTGGCAGCAGAGGAAACAAATGAAACCCACGATCTGCACAGGTCTAATGTGCTCGAGAGGCCAAAAGTGATCTACAATGACAAGACTGGAAAGTATGTGATGTGGATGCATATTGATGATGCTAACTATACCAAGGCATCTGTTGGTGTAGCCATCAGTGATACACCTGATGGTCCTTTCGATTATGTTGGTAGCCAAAGGCCCCATGGATGTGAAAGCAGGGATATGACAGTTTTCAAAGATGATGATGGCGCAGCATATCTGATCTACTCCTCTGAAGACAACAGTGAACTGCACATTGGACCCCTAACTGATGATTATCTCAATGTGACATCTGTCATGAGAAGGATTCTTGTGGGACAGCGCAGGGAAGCACCAGCTTTGTTCAAGCATCGTGGCACATACTACATGATCACATCGGGCTGCACAGGTTGGGCCCCAAATGAGGCACTGGCTCATGCAGCTGACTCAATCTTGGGGCCTTGGGAAACAATAGGAAATCCATGCATTGTAGGAAACAACGTGTTTCGACTTGCAACATTCTTTGCTCAAAGCACTTTTGTGCTTCCTCTACCAAAGTTCCCAGGTTTATTTGTTTTCATGGCTGATCGGTGGAATCCAGCTGATTTAAGGGACTCAAGATATGTATGGTTGCCTTTGATAGTGGCAGGACCTGTTGATCAGCCTCTGGAGTACACTTTTGAATTCCCATTGTGGTCGAGAGTCTCTATCTATTGGCACAGAAAATGGAGACTGCCTCAAGGGTGGAGTGGATTCAAATAATTTATGTAGGTTTGTACATTTGTGGTCATATATAAGGGCTCAGTATATACCTTACCGAGTTGCAAGCCAAGCACTTGCAGAAGAAGTTCATGCACTGCTTCAAGAATGGGATATAGATACTACAGTCTGAATAACACGCAATGGACTTTGACACCTCTTAATTCAGGGTGAGATTAATTTGAGGGAGCATATACGTATATTGAGAATGATTATCCACTTGATTGGAATTTTTGCTAATAATCCATCATTGTTGATCGGTTGTGTCTTCCATCATGTATAGTTGTGTAAATTATTCTTTCATTATGTGTGTTCTTTTATGATGCTTTTCCCTTTTTCTAATCTTGGTTTCCAGCTACTAGCCATTTGGAATTGCTTAGGTGGAATTTGTAAAGAGTTTAATTTTGATGTGCTAATATTATAAAACTATTTTAAATAGTAGCCATAAAAATTAACTATCATAACTTATGATAATATATGATTAAAAAATTATAAAATAATTTTATACATCAGTGCATATCAATTAAATCCATTTGTAAATGCATAATGATACAAATTCGTCAAAGAATTGGGGAGGGGATTTGGTCAAGTGTTTTTGGTCAACGGGGATTTGTTTTTATGAATTTTTTTTTTTAATATTTGGGTTCCGGGATGGTTCCTAGGTTTGTCTTTTTGTTTTTTGTCAGAATTCCTAGGTTTATGCTGGGCGAGTTTGTCATAAAGTGCTAGGAAGGCCTAATGTTTAGCCCAACTTCATAGTCCATATGGCGTTATCCGCTCCGGTAGTGGACTGTGACAATAACAGTATATAGTCACACTATGTAGGGGACCCTAAGGTAAAATTATTACCTATCTGGTGTGGGCTCTTCATTTGCATAAAACCAAACCACAATCACAGGCCGAATGTGATTGAAGGTGACTATTGATTAGGAGACGGGACACATCACAAATCCATTTATCAATCTCCAATAGTGCGTTTCATACCCATTTTCTTTCTTAATTGTTCATTCAATCTTGGTTGAATTGGCAAAATATAATTCCTTTATTATTGTCGGAAAGAGGAACCCCTTAATTTTTTCTTCCCAGACGTATTAAATAGAGACAGAGAGACAAAGATCGTGCAGTATACAATGGGTTGGAAATTACACATTGGAGTTAGCTTTGTCGTTGAACCTGGTCCCATAAAAACATAAAGACATCACAGCTGGTCGTTGTCATTGCTATAGAAAAGGATACTAAAGCTTAAACCTGCAGAAGAAGGGTATGGGCCATAGCAGCAAACTCCCTTTAAAAAACACCAAAAGAAAGCAAACTATAATATGATTTTTCAGAAATAAGGGGTGGAAAAGATGCGAAAGAGCGGATATGTTAACGTGGAGGGGGCAAGTCTCATCAGAACTTCAAGATATGCAACCCCTAAAAAGATGAACCCACTATTCATATTATTTCCTTTTCATTGTTTATAATAAACTTACAATCTATTGGCTTTCATGGGAAAAAGGAGCTTCCTATGAGTCCCCCCTTATCTTACCTCCATGAAAGAGCTCAGGGTTTTGTGGGGGCCATAGGGATGATAAAGCTAAAACATGTGTCATATATAAAGATGATAAGAGTTTTGGGCTGAGAAAGAGGAAGAGAGCGTATGGGAGAAAAATTAAAAAAAAAAAAAAGAAAGAAGAGGAAGACCATTTCAAAGACAGCATGCTGGCCACTAAGACCCTTAACCCACTAATGACTATACACCTTTTAATGAGATTCCCCGAGCATTATAACCCAACTCGGTGGCCGTCCTAAGATTCTATTGCCCAAAAACTAGATAAAGACCTCATTTTATGGGTCAAGCTGAGGTCAATTTTTGGGTGCATCCTTTTATGCTGGTTTATATATGTGGAGGACCGGATGGGCATTTATTACTTTGTCATTAAATCCCAACATACATCTTTATTATTGTTATTCATGTATTAGTAAACTCGTAATATTCTTAGAGCTGATATCATCTTCATACGCCAAAATACCAAATCCTATTTCTTTTTGGAACTATTTGTGAAAAGAATTAATTATTTTGGTAGGGTAAGGCTAACTACTACCAGTGATCTTAACAATTTAAATGTACACGATTATCTATCAGATCATTGTCTATCTTAATATGTTTTGCCTTGATGGTTAGTTAAGGACACAAACAATTATGCAGCTCGCTTCTGGTCAAATCAGGACCAGAACCAAGCTTGGACAATATACAAACCAATGATCAACTAACCCCTACTTGAACTTAGTCAATATGCTTGAGCCTATAAATTTCGATTGAGACATTTCATTATTTTAGCCTGAGAACCTAAGCCACCGTTGTGACTAAAAGAATTAAATAATAAATACATGAAAGAATAATCTGGCAATCGTTGGTAAGTCATTCTTATTTTGATTAATTATAGGCCTCAAGAGTAATGATAAAAATAAAATAATAAAAAAAACCCAAAGGTGAGTATAAAATTCATTGGTAAGGAGAAATAGAACGGTCGCTATTTTTTTTTTTAACTTTCTTTTTGATATTGGTAATAAGCGAATGATAAAATTAAGAGCGATATTATCCTAGCTATAATACTGGTCAATGTAGATTGGCTGCAACAGTAAACGAACAATACTTTTAAAAAACTGCAATTTCATGTTACTATAAAAGTGACTCCAACAATGTCTGAAGATTAATAATATATTTGAGATGCCTACTTTTCACAGTACAACCAAAGTTGATCAAATCAAAGCCCTTTCAATCAATTCACACACACACACACACACATTTATATACTATGTATCTCCAAAGACCATAACCTTAATAATTCCTTCATAAACTAAAAGCATAAATCACAAAATGTAAATGTTAACAAAAATCAATAATGGAAATCAATTTACTTCATTCCTCATTTTTCTTTTTCTTTTTTTTTCTTAATACAAGCAAGCTTCCCCCTTCCTCCCACCACCTCCAATTAATCCTATTGTCTTACTTACCAAACTCCAAAAAAATAAAAATAAAATAAAATAAGAAAAGAAAACCCATTGCTGAAAATGCCTTCCCATTTCCCCAACCCAAACGCACGTGCCAAAAGAACATCGAGCACGTGCGAATCAGTATCACTCACGTCAAGTCATGGCTCCCTCTACGTCAATGGCCTCCATGCACTGGCCCACACCACCGCCGTCTCCTTCCACCACAACAACATTCCCCCCTCCGCTGTTGACGCCGACGCCGATGACGAGCACTGCCTCATCGACCACCCTTCCTTGTACCTCCTCAACAGCGCTCTCACATCATCACAAACCTCCTCACTAAACGCCACCGTATTGAACCCTCCACCATGCATGCGCTGCGACCACCGCGCCGCCGTCTCCCTCCTCTCCATAGACTCCTCAGCCGAACACGCCACCAGGTCAACCATCGCTCTCCCTGCCGCACGCTCCAGCATCAACCTCTCGTTGCTTGTCCTTGGAAAGCTCTCATCCAACGCCTCGAAGTAAACCCTAAACCACCTCAAACACTCTTGAAACCCCCTCACGAATTCGAAACCATCGGAACCTACGTCCAAATCAGCTTCCTCCTCAACCACCGTCACGATCCTCGGCTGCAACCTCCTCAGCGAGGAAATCACCATGTCACGGCGGTTGTTAACGGCGGCGATCGAGTGCAACGCGTTGACGCAGTTAACAGCTAAGGCCTCGTCTTCTCTTATGTCCAATTCGCTGAAATCGAACTCCGAAAGGTCACCTTCATGGTGGACGACGTTAAACTTGAAGGGAACGCCCATGAGCCTCGCGAACTTCTCCATCCTGGCACCTATCTCCTTCATGACCTTCTGCGCCGCCGAGACGGAGCCACCGTGCGAGGTGGTGACCACGGTGGTCAGCCTCAGGTACGGGGTGTCGTCGGAGCGAGTGGCCAAGGCTTCGAAGAGCGTAGGCCATTGGGTGCAATAGGTGTTGCTAATATCAACTATGTGCAACTTGGGTTCTCCTTCTAAGGCCTCCAAGATGGCACCATTGGCGGCCACGTGTCCGAATGTTGTCCATGGGCTAACCTCTTGGAACTTGAGCATTGTCTTTCTTGTTGATTCGAAGGAGCACGTTTTCTCGGAGGCTGAGGTTAGGGTTCGGAAGGTTCTGTCCCCTGCGTGTGTCATGCGGCTGAAGAGTGCTTGGAGGAAGTAATAGGCGAGCTTCTGTTCAGTGTCGCCGTAAGGGGTGCTGAGCTCGTTGAGCATCCACATGAGTTGCTGAACACGTGCGCTGTTCTTGTCGGCGATGGCACGTGCGGTTTCTAGGAGGACGTCGTGTGACCACTTGTTGTTGGAGGAGAATTCGAAGTTGAAGTTGAGGTCGGGGGTGGGGGAGAAGGAGAAGTCGGTGGTGGTGGTTGGGGTGGGGGTGAGGGAGGTGGGGGTAGTGGTGGTGGTGGGCGTGGTTGTGGTGGTGGATGGGTGGTGGGGCTGATGATGATAGGGATAGTAGTGCCTGGAAGAAGAAGAGGAGAGGTCTTCTTCATCCATGAAAAAGTTGAAGCATTCTTCGTCGTCGTCTTCTTGTTGTTGTTGGTGGTAGTGGTGGTGATAGTTTTGTCGGGAGGATCTAGAGCTGCTTGATGTTCTGCTTGTGGTAGAATTGAGGGATTGATCTTGCTGTTGTTGGAAACTTACTAGCCTAAACAAGGTATCCATTTAACCCACAAGGAGACCCACATCAATAAAACACCCTTAGCTGTGTGTTGTATGTGTCTTTGGTTTTGGTTGCGTCTCCGCGCAAGCAAGCAAATGTGTTTTTAACAGTGGGGAGTTGGGGGGGGGGGGGGTATCTATTGGTGGAGAATGATTAGAGGATGTTGTTTGGGTTTTGATTTCGGAGAATTTGGATTCTAGTTATTATTTACCTTGCTAGACAGAAATAGTGGAGGTTAATTTTTCAGGGGGAAAAAAAGAAGGGGGGAGAGAGAGAGAGAAAGAGATAGAATGGAAGTGTAATAAGTTGAGAGGGTGATACAAAAGCCATATAAAATGGAGTTGTTTAAATTGTGCTTTCTTCTCCTTTTTGTGCAATCGATGTGCGGGGAAAGGAGCAATTGTGAGTGGGGTTGGGTTTCTTTTCTTTTCTTTTATAGGTTATTCTTTTATTGGGAGGGAGTGGCTTCTTTATTGAAAATCCAATCTATATATGGTTCTGGAAAGAGGGGGATTGAATTGACTAAGAAGTGGTGAGAAGAGGAGTTTTAGTGAGTAAATCAAATAAATTAAAAACTTTGGTGTGGTAGGGGGGGGGGGGGCTCGTGGCCTAGCTGATGCTTAGAATAGAATTCTTTCTGACAAAAGATGAGAAATAAGAAAGTGTGAGCAAAAGGTTGCAAGAAGAGAGAGCTTTTTTCATTCTCTCAGAGAGAGAGAGAGAGAGAGAGAGAAATTCAACAAGTATTTTGATGAGTGGGAGCAGGCGTGCCAAACTGCCAATTGGAATGAGAGAGAAAGAGAGAGTAAAGCTGCCGGCGTGAGTCATCCCTCTCATCAAACCCACTAACTATCCTCCTATGCATCTCTCTCTCTCACTCTCTCATCAGCACACACCCACTCACGTTCCTTGCCTCCTAACCTCTCTCCAAACACTGCCAAAATTCCCACCAACTTTTTTCCTTTTCTATACTATTTACATAATCCCACACCATCATCATTATTATGTGCATATAATAATGTTGTACTCTAATACCAAAATGCACTCCTTCTCCAAGTTCTAGGGCATGCCTTCTTACTTTATCTGCACCCCTCTAAGCATTTGATGGTTTATAAGGCACGCACTAATCACCCCCCACCCAGCTAGCATAGCCCCCAGAACAATGGGTCCATTCCTTTCAACTTTGAAGACCAAATAAACTCAACTATGTATGGCTCTCATCCCTTGTCTTAGTCCTCAAATATTTACATATATGAATATGATATGATTGTTACGAAATTCCTTGCTTAATTTTCCTCTTCCCTATCAGTCTACAACCCCTTAATCTTTGTTAGATTAGAATACATTTACTTCCACATTTGTGGCCCAGAGACTCGCCTCATTACAAATTGACATCCCAATTCTTTTTTAGAAAAATCACCTCTGTGATTATTGTATATATATTGTTCAGGGGGTTTCGGTATGTCCATGTCTGCTTATTTTTTTTTAATTAGGCATTATTATTATTATTAGACGGCGCGTTTGGTGTAAGTAGTTTTTCTTAATTAGTAGTAAAAAGGAGCTATTGTCGCTCTATAAATTATTATTGCCACTCTCACTTAATCATATTTTATTTAATCTTCCTAACATATCCTTTCTACTCTCTTTCATAATTAAATTAATAGTTTATCAATACAACTAATTATATTAAAATTCTATATCATTAATATTTTAAAAGAATTTTTTAATATTTCATTAATTTTTGGTTCTGCAATTTTTTATTTTTTCTAAAAAAAATGATCACTCCACTAAGCATAAATACATATACTTTTTCTATTTTAACATTCTATAAATACCATTAAAAATAAAAATAAGTTTAATTTTTTTTTTATGAAATATCGAGCACTAACGCCCAAGTTTAATTAAAGATTGGTCTGGTATTTTACTTTTAATGGGTTTAATCCATCCTTATTGCTCTACGTATAGGCTTAAAATCTGATTGTTTTCCTTTTATTTTCCAAAATGAAATTTGATTATAAGGAGAAAAGGATTACCAATAGGCTGATAAAATTAAGGGGTTTATTATCTGAATTACACAGAGTTTGTGTTAAAACTATCTATTTCGTAAATTTAGAAGTCATAGTGACTAATTGATAGATTTTATTATAAGCAATTAGTGTCCATCATCTTTAGGTTTTATTTGGCAATTGGAATTTAAGTATGAAATTGGTGTTCAAAATTGAAAAAAGGATAAATTTTAATTTTTCTGTACAGAGAAATATATAAAATTGAAATTATAATTTCATAATTTAATTTTAATCAATTTTTTTCCAAAAATGACACAAAAAGAAATAGGGTAGTATTTGTTGGAACCCATTTTATTCTATTGTTATGAATATCATCATTTTTTCCTTTCAATTGATTTGGATAAAAAGAGGAAAAAATGCAATATAACTTAATAATGTTATAATTTCATTCATTTTTATTTTTTAAAATAAACAGATGGAATTATTTGAGCTATATGTCATAAAAAAATAATTAAACTTATTTTCATTTTTAATTATATTTATAGAAGATTAAAATGGAAGAAGTATAAGTTATTATGCTTAGTGAATAATCAATTTTGATTTTTTTTCAAAAAATTGAAAAATGCAGAAGCAAAATGTAATGAAATATTAAAAAATATTCTTTCAAAAGATTAGTAGTATTGAGCTTTAATAAAATTAGATATATTGATAAATTATTAACTTAATTGCGAAAGAGAGTACAAAGAGTATATTAGGAAAATTAAATAAAATATGAATGAGAAAGAATGGCAATATAAATAGCAATTTATAAAGCGGAAATAATCCCTCTCTTAGTAGTATTGTGCCAATTCATTACTATTATTCATTAAGTAGAGGTGTGATCTTGTCTGAAAACGTGCAAGGCTTCTTTGTTTTTCTTCATCAATCATAAGCATTTGTTTTTCTTCCTATTAAACACTAAGCCATTAATCCCGGACAGGATGAGACATCTATTATTATTACCCATACTGAAATCCATGGCCATATATAAATGGGAAAGGGGCTTTCAGAAGCTTTTCCTTTTCCCTTTTTTCTTCTTCTTTTCTTGCCTCCCCTTATTGTAAAGGTGGGGCATAAGAGGGAAAGCGGTCCATATATAGCTTTGCTTTCATAACAACCAATAGTGACTATGGATTTCACTTTGGGAGAATTAGAATTAATTTTGAACTCAAAAATTAATTCAGCTAATTTTTTTTATGACATTTGATTTTTAGAGATCAAACTCAATTCTTGTATCGCTAGAATTGATTTTAGGACCAGCAAAATTTTATTATTTTATATCAGAATTATTTTCAGGAATAAATATATTTTAACTCATGAACTTTAGATTATATACAATTTATATTTTTACTTTTTAAAATATGCAACTTGACACCTTACTATGATTTAAAGTTTTGCACTGTTTAAAAAGTAGGTTTTTTTGCATAATTTAAAAAGTTTAGAATATCGTAATGTATGTTTTGAAAAGTCAGGTGTAAATTGTACATAATCTAAAATTTAAGGATAAAATGTATTTAACCCTTATTTCTATGGAAACTATTAAACATAAATAATTTTATTTTAAAATCAATTATAACTAAATAATTTATGATATAATTATTTTTAATTTACTTATAATCAATTTTATAAGTGCGGAACCAAATACACAAGAAGAGCGCGAAAAAGAGTTCCAGTCAAACCTATCACTGAAGCTGTATATTAGATGTTGATGGCATTAAGTTAATTAACTACAAATATATTTAAAAGTTCATCAACACCCTCTTATTCCCTGTCAACAGGTAAAGAAGTAAAATAAAACAAACAAGACATACACGTTTGCAACTTAATTTGGCGACTTTTTCTTTTGTTGAAGTGAGCCCCACATCCCATTTTACTTATATTGAAAGCTATTACATTTAAAAAGAAAATGATATGGTTGATGTGTCACTGCCTCAATTATAATACTGATTAATTTTTGTTTGGACTTTACCAAAGATTAAAAAATCTTTATCGTTATTTTAGTTTATTATGTCATTTTCGCAAGTAGTAATTTAGTTGTTATTTTAATTTTAATGCACTACCCTTCTATCAAATCTCTCAATTTGTATAATTTTTTAAGTAGTAGGGGTGATAGTTAACCATATTCTCTAATATGATATTATATGATTTAATTATCATCTAAAAGCTTATAGTACTATCAATATATTAAAATTAAGCTCTTTATTTATTTAATTAAATACTGGAAAAATACATTTCATAAACAGAGCAAATAATTTCAAAAATAAGGAAATAAATCATTATTTAGTTATTTATTGATTTGATAGACCGACTAGAGTTGCTTAGCTGAATGCTAGTTTTTTTTATGAGTGCTAACTATTTTTTATGATTAAACTGCCAATTTGGCATTTTAAAAACACATGTGATATGAGTTTGGTTTCTATGGAATTTTTCATATTAATTTAGTCACCGAAACAATACTGATAAACTTATTTGATGTTGTACATGATATCAGTTTGGTCACACATGATATCAGTTTAATAATCCCCTATTCAATATATTGATAAACTTATTTGATATTGCATACATCTTTCAAAAACTAAAGTGATATGACATGTAATTTTTAGAGAGTAATATGATGTAGAAAATCTTTCATAGCATGTGTATCTTTGAGTGGCTAAATTAATATAAATTTTTTTTTATGGAGTAAATTGATTCATGTGTATTTTTCGAGAGATGAAATTGATAGTTTGGTTTTTTTAATTATTATTATTTAAAAGAAAAAATTCATTGCGTAACGATATTGCTCTGTTGTTGCAGTATTGTAACAAACATGTGGCACCCTCAATAACACAAATTTCAAACTCAACTTTAGCTGAAAAGTTATGAGAGTGACAATTATACCCAATATACAATCTTTAAGCTCTTGTTCAATTTGAAAACAACGTTACATCTGAGTGCAATTAGCCACAGTTAAAATTCCTGTATCGATGGGAGTTAAAATTTATGGTCTAAAATATACAACCTGACCATTGTACTGATACAAGAACATTGACTTACTGCACCATGGAAACCAACCATCTACGAAAGATGATATGAAGAATTTATTACAAAATTAACTAGTCACACATCAAAAAACAAAAGTTTGTGGGCAATCGGCCTTTCTATTTATTTAAAAACAACTAAGGAGTCAACAAAAGACAAACGCTCAACTCAGTTCAGATCATGGCATGCCTAGATACTTATTGAACATTTTTAGAAGTACCTATAGATGATATATTACCAGAGAAAATCAAAATTTGAACTAGTATTATGGCAAAATATGAGCAAATGGCTAATCAGAAGAGCCAACTCAGTCGATGTAGTTAATTAAAGTTAACTATAACAATTTACCACCTCAACTATACCTTTCACCTTGATTTAAAAAATTAAGTACTTCATTCATTCACTCATTACTTATTTTTCATAATGCACTTTGTTCTCTTAAAAGGCATGGACATGGAATAATTTGTTTAAATGGCAGTATAGAATTTAGGGAAGGTAGCAGCAACGAAATGAGGTCTATTTATGACAAACTAAACTCTAAAAATAAAACTCATGAAGATGTCCACTTGTGCAATAAGTGAGAGGCTTGTATCTTCTGTCATGACTAATTGGTCTCTTTAACGTTTCTTAGGTGATTGACCAAAAAATGGAAAAAAATTCTTTGGTGAAAAATCACTTACTTTTTATTTTCAAAATAAGGAGTGAAATACCAATTCAAGTGGAGAGAAATTATAGAAACCATGCAACATTTTAAAAGAAAAGGCTTAACTTTATGTATAAGAATCCTTTAAAATGAAGATCTCTCATTTTAGAGGGCAAAATGAAGGGATTTTATTATTAGATTAATAAAATTAGAAGTGAGGACCTTTTCACTCTATTAATATAAGGATGAAATCCCTCACTTTATCCTTTAAAGTGAAATAGAGGATCCAAATTCTAACTGTTTGTAGGCTTTGAAAAGTGTAATTCGATGAGGAAATTACCATGATGCACAATAATAGAAAACAATGTATCATCTAAAAAACGGATTATCTTTGAATCAGTTTTGCCCGCAAGGGACAGAGGGACAACCTCGTTTTCTTTATCCACAACAAAATCTGCTTCATTCGATGTGAAAATCTCAAATTGTATGGCTAATGTAGAACGTAATGTCCTATAGGCTCCATTGGCTTTTTATCCCTTCCCCGCTCTTTGATTTTGTTTGTTACCCACTGTACGCATTATGCACAGAATCTTAATTCTAGGAAGAATGTGGTCTCAAGAACAGAAGTAAATGGTAAAAAATAAAATAAAATGAGTATACTCTGCTCTTACTTATCATCACACTAGAGAAACTAGCTAGGCCTAGCCGACTAGAAAGTTGTGAAGGACAACGTTGGCTGAAATTAGCAGCCACGCCAGACAACAACAGAGGAAATTCCCCGCAAGCGAAAGTCGATCCGATCGATAACGCCCCAGAAAGTGAGGAATAGTGCGGTTAAAAAGACTTGCATACAAGTAGAACTTATATCTCTGCCATTGAATAAAGTTGTAAAATTTCCAATACTATTCCGTAAGCCAGTTCAATCAATCAAATCCAGTAGAAGCGTCCCGAAGATTCTGACAAGGTAGCATCGGAACATGATTGCAACCCAGTGGAAAGAGAGAGAGAGAGAGAGAGAGAGAGAGAGAGGGGTGTGGGAAAAACACACACTCTCCAGACATAATGATTCTATTCTGGCAGTAACCAATACACTTACATATATTGTACAAAGTCCCAATGGGGTGCAAAAAAAAGAAAAAATATTTCTCACTATTCTGTCAATTTTCCCAATGCGAAGATAATTTGCCACAGGAAACTTTAACAGTGCTTTGTTACAAATGGGACACGTTTGGTTATTGATTGTTACCATGCAGAAAAATCTTTAAATTCACCACTGGCAACTCCCGCTTTTCTTTTCTTTCCTACTACGGCTGTACTGTTGTCAACAGGTTGAACATTCCTGGCTTTCAAGTACTTGCCAACGCCACCACCAACACCCGTACCTCCAGATTCCGATGTTCCAGCACCAGGGTTGCTATACCATGACCCAACCTTACTCTGAATGGCCAGCCCAAAATAAAAAAAGTCAACAGTATTAGTCACAGCATAAACCTTACAGAAATGACAACACAACCAGCAAAGAGATATCTTAAAAAGATTCTGGAACAAACATTGTCCTCATCCTCCTCAGCTTTCTCCTTGGCATTATCTTTGTCTTCTTCCTCATCTGGTTCTGTGTAAGGGTTGACAAAAATTGTGACACTTGTTATCTTGATTTCCTCCTGCAAGATGAAAATATATACAGGACGTAATTGCATTATGTTAAGTGGCTGCAGGGCAAGATTTATAATGGTTGAATGTATTATACGGAAGACATCAAATGTCCCAGCAGGTATTGTTACATAAGACATCAATGAGACACCATTTATACAAACAAGTTCTTGAGGCACAATCAGACACAAAAAAGCATTATATTGTACTTGGGGGAGTTTGAAACAGTAAAACCAATGTATGCAAATAGAAGTGCAGAATATTGAAATCCCATGCGTAATACAATGACATTTAGTACGCAGAAGGCAGTATGAAAATTTAATGCATGAAAGGTGAAACCAAAGGTGCAAACTAGCTAGAAAGATGCACAGCTAAAGGAAAAAATGCGTGCTGCTTATTATAAAGTAGATCCATATTTCTTTATTATGTATTCATAATTGAAAGGTTGAAAAGTTGAAACTAGATGCAGCTGATAAGAGTACAAGTAAAGAAAAACAGGGCCAACCAATTGCATCAACAGTGAAAACTAAAAAGAATACATGACTTACCAGGGGTCGGTCGTCATCATCAACAGGAACCTTTTCCATTACCGCTAATGTAGTCAAGCCACCAACAACTACTCCAAAAACTGTGTGTTTAAAGTTTAAATGATTTGCAGACTTGTACAAGATGAAAAACTGGGAACCATTAGTGTGTGGACCACTGTTTGCCATGCTAACCACACCCCTTCCAGAGTGAACTAATTTGGAGTGCAGTTCATCTTTAAATGGCTTTCCCCATATTGATTCACCCCCTCTACCAGTACCAGTAGGATCACCACCTTGTATCATAAAATTCCTGCATATAGTAAATGTGAGGCTTGATTGAATCCAGGGAGAAAGAAAAATTCACACCGAAAAGGTTGCCATCATACCGAATGTTTCTATGAAAAGCAACTCCATTATAATATCCACGTTCACACAGTGTGATAAAGTTCTCACATGTCCTGGGCGTTATATCACAGTGCAACTCAATATTCAAATCGCCATGTGTTGTATGCAGTTGCACATATCCTTTCTTCTTTGGATTCTTCTCAACTTCCACATATTCAAATTCATTTTTTGTAACTGGATCAAATGATGTTGAAGTGAAAGACCGGGCAGCAGCACCAGTAGTGAAACGGCTTTTCACCTAAAATAGGGAATTTCTATTAGAAGATGATAATACACAAGTAGCTTGTCGGTTATTGGCCCTTTCATCATGTAGTACATAGAAAGGATCATTTGATTATTAGAGACCTCCCAAGTATGCATCATTACTTGATCAAAAGGAGGTTAAATCTAGGGAACTCACCAGCTTTGCATTCACTGGCGCCCTATCACCAGCCATGTGCATAGCTATTCTAGCAGCAGTTTTATCACCAGATGAGGCTTTAGCAGCGGCTGCACTTCTTCCATGAACAGAAGCAGACGCAGCATCCACAATACTAAATGCCTGAGGAGCTTTGGCCTCTCCATTTTGATTTGATTTGGAATCTTCTTTAACACGTGACCTTGCAGCTAAGATTGCAGCAAGTGCAGCAGCCCTTTCTTTTTGTGCCTTGCCACCACCTCCCCCATGCATTGCAGTTTCCTTTCCTTTCTCAGTTCCAAGCTCCTGAAGCATTTGCTTGATATCTCCCGACACATTTATATTATAGGTTGGATCTGATTTAATTTTCTGTATTTCTGAGAAAAGCAAACTAAAGGTATCATAGCTAATACTAATAATAGCAACAGAAGCAGTGATATCATCATCAAGAGATTTATAGATAACAAAAGATTAAGCTTAAGGCTGTAGCTTACCTTCATCATCAACTTTCAAACTATTTTTAACATGATCAAAATCCACAAGAACCTTGCCATCAAGTGCATTAGGATTCTGCAAAGATGCATACGCAAACACCAACATGATGTTAAAGCATGCCAATGAAAGATAAAGGAATGGATAAAGTGGTTTCATCCAAAGCCATGTTACCTGAATTGTTATAAGGTCATCCTTAGTGAATGGCTCATCCGTGAGGAGTTCCTTCCAGTTTTTGGTCTTGATATTCAATTCTTTAACAGCCTATTTCATAACTGACATAAATTTACATACCATTTACACAAAGTAAACTAGCATTATTAGCAAGATACTGCAAAAAACAAACCTCATAGCAAAACACATTTCCTGTGGTCTTCACTGCCACTATATGTGTAAATTCTGTGAAAACTTTGTTTAGCACTGGACAATGATATTCTCCTGCAGAATAACAAAGAAAGGCTAGTCAATAAAAACAAATAGGAAACACATTCAAGGCATCAATAAGTAGCGAACCACACTTCAACTCCTTCCCCAAACAACACAAACAAATCATATCTATCATGAGGAACTGTTTGAACAATGAACACAGTTATGCAATAATATTATGACAACAGCAATTACAACAACCAAATCTTGTCCAACTAGCAGGGCCAGCTATGTGGATTATATGATGCCATAATGTCCAATTGTAAACTATGTCTCCGCAAGAACATTATCAACATAATTTTAGACAACCAAAAAGTGTGCTTAAGTTGACCAGCTTCAGAGAAAATATCAGCTAGTCTAATTAGCTTAGGTTTAGGGGCCCTTTTAATGGTAGGGTCCCTAACACTTAGCAAAAGCATTCAATTACAAACAATGTCAACGTAACATAACAGACACTATTATACACATTCGAGGTCTAAGCTTTTTTTTTTGTGTGTGGGTGTGTGTTTTTTTTCTTTTGTTTATTTTTTTTTTGGGGGGGGGGGGTAAAAAAAGAAATTTCATTAACAATATCCATGTAACATAACAGATACTATTTTTGTGGATTTATTTTGGATTGGATAAAACAAATCCTTATAAAACCTAGTTGTCTCTTCAACAATAACTAAACTTTCACTAACAATGAGGTTTTAACAATGATGAAAAAACAACAACAACACTGATGACGACAACCAGACCATGTCCCACTAGATCATGTCAATATTTGAACCATTAAAATTTAAATTTTCATTTAATGACGCCGTCTATGATCTTTCCTGGCCTTCATCTATACCTTACATCTGATCTACTCCCCTTATTTTAGGGTTTCTACAAACCTTCTTCATACATATTCCTAAATCATCTGAGGTGAAATTCTTCCATTTTTTCTACGAAAGTGTTACACCAACTAATAAGGGGAAAAAAAAAATCCATTGTCATTTCTTAAGTTAGACACCCTTACAATTGCAAAAGCAGAGGGATGCCCAATCACAACGGTGATTCAATGTCACCTTATCATAATTTAATTTGCGGGCAGGTAAGGATAAATCAGAAGTGCTTACAGGCAACAGCAACAGAGTCTCATATAGAGAATTAGAAGTGAAACTACTCAACTAGAATCACAATCCAAAGAATAATTTACGACAGACAATTAAACATCCCATTGGCATGAAACAACACAATTAAAAGAAGAAACAACTACCCAAAAAAACAAGCAAATAAATCCTATGAACCACAAAATCACGGAAAAAAAGGAAAGAAAGAAAGTAAAAACCTTCAGAATTCTTGTGGAAAGTTAGTGGTATGAGATCCTGCTGCTTAAGCGGAGCTCCAGTGACAGGATGTTTTCCATATTTAATAATATAAGGGGTTATGTTCCTACACCCAAAATTGCAAATCCAATTTAAGCAGACTTCAAAATATAAGGTAAGTGGGAAATTTTGTAATGGATTCGTTAGATACTCACATTACATCGAAAACACTCCCATCAGCTGTGCACACTGGATACTCAAACGGCGTAAACGTAAGCCTGAATACAAAAATAAAGGAAAAAGAAGGGAAGGCGAATGAAAATATGAGTGAAAAAGGTGGAAGGTAAAAAAGAGTGAGGGAGTGATAGAAAATAAAATACGCGCAGCAATAGAAAGGAAGGCGTTTGAAAGGGGTGCGATTCTCTTTGGATTTGGCGCCACCCCATTCGGTAGCCCACTCGGTTTTCGTGATGAACATCCGGTCTTTGCTGTGCTGCTTCTTCCCCATTGCGCCTCTGCCTCTGCCTCTGAAATTGCCTCTCCAGGGTTTCTTCGATTAGATTATGATTTATGGCCACCACCACCACCGTGATAGAGTTAACTTGCTTGGTTTGATGTTGCGCTCGCACACACGAAAAAATATATATAAGGTTGTGGTTCAGAGTTTCAGGTGATTTTGAGAGAGACGCCGTGCAGTGCAGCCAGCTTGTCTTCAGTTGTGAATTATCTCCGCTCTCGCAACCGCCTTACATAGATTCGCCTAACGCCGCCGGGTGCATTAGCGGGCGGGCGGGGTTCTAGTGTTTAATAGTTTAATTATTATATGGGATTTCTCATTATGCTTATATGAAATCTTTTAGAGAATTTATAGTTAAAAATTTAATCACGTGTCCTATTAGTTAAATTTATTAATTTTTAAAATACTTATAATTAAATTATAATTCTTGAATTTAAAAGGTATCTATATCCTTAAAATTTCAAAACAAAACCCTTATTATAAATATAAATATGATATTATTATTTTTTATGCTTCTTAACTCCTTATTATATTGCTATAATTATTCTTTAATTATATATTTGAAAGAGATAAAACTGAAATACATTTTATTCTTTACTTATAATATTTATAACTTTTCGATATTATTTAGAGTTTAATTTTGATGCATTCAAATAGTAAAAAAATTTATAATGTCATATAATCAAATTATCTTATTTACATGATAATATTTTAAGTGATAGATGTGAGATTCAATCAATTTTACTAATGTGATAATAAAAAAAATTATATATTATTAGTGTATAAAATTTAAATTTTGTTACTTATTACCATTATTATTAAATTTTCATCTCATGTGTAAAAATATATATTATGCACTGCAAAAATTAAAATGTCTAATTTGATTCAACTACTTAATCATTTAATAATATATTATTAAAATATATATAAAAAATACAATAATTACTTTTTTTGGGCTATACTTCTATCTTTTTTGGATATATAAAATACAATAATTAGTATTTAGTGGTCAAGCGTAGGTTGACCGAAGGAGTTTTTTCTTCATGAGATTTGAAAGCCAAAGTGAAAGTATTTCTGACAAGTAAAATTTAAACCAAAGGGCATGTCAAAAATAAATAAATAAATAAAGCAAAGTGACACATAAAAACATAGCTTTTATTAATGTAAGAATGATTCAACCATTTTGTATTCAAAATATATCAAACTAAATTAAATTCATAATTCACATATTATGTGGGTCAATGTTATCTTCACACTGTTTTTTAAACAGTTTTGTAATGCCTTGTTCTTTTTTTTGGGTCGTGAAAAAATTGAAAGCTCTTAATTGGGTCAGTGTTACATTTTTTTATTTGGGTCCCAAAAAAGGTCCCAAAAATGTTACAGATCTTATTTGGGGCAAACTTTTCTTTCTCACACCCTCAGCAAGTTTTATCAAATTTACTAGATATTTTTTGCCTTTACTTTGTTCAGGATAACAAAAGGAAGAAAGAGCCCTGTTTCTTTCACTCCAAAAATAAAAAAAGAAGAGCCCAGTTTCCGCCATCACTTGAAGTAAGAAGACAGTAGATTCGTTTTAGTAGGCCCATGATAAATGATGATATCGAACTTTCTGATCAATTTTGTTCTTTTATTCCCTCGCCATATAAGCAGACAGTAATGCGCCATGCTAGTTGATATTCATCTTGACTATCAGCTCCACTCCACATTGTGGAAATGTCTCGCGTTAACTCTCAGCTCATTTGCTTGAGATTTGGGGTGTAGGCTGTAATGCTAACGGAGCGCACGTATGAGCTCATGCATGGAGATTCCAAGGATGTAATTTGCTGAGTGAAAGATAAGATAATGGAAAAATAATGAGGAGGGCAACTGGTTAGCTTTAACATCTAATTGAGGAAATAACTCAACTTTCATACACAAATATCATTGTTCTTCTCTACAGAAAAAAAAAAGAAGCAAAGATGTGGTTTTCCATAGAATAGAGTAGATAGTTGGTTGATTTTTAGAGGGTATTTGGAAACCTTTAATAAGATAGAATTGAATTCTTATGTTTGAAATGAATTCTATTAATGTAACTATTTTTACTATTTTATCTTTCATTAATAAGATAGAAATAAAATATTATATTTAAATAAAATTACTTTAATATTTTTATTTATTGTAATTCAATTTCCACCCCAAATCACACCCCTTTGAGGCTGATTTCAATTACTTAGTTTTGTTAGATTTCAATCCCATGGAAATTCAATTCATTCACTTAAGTTACTTCAAAAGGATGGAATTCAATTCAATTATTTAATGGAATTAAATTCTAGGGATTTCCAAATGCTTTGTTGGGTGTGGAGAATAATTTACATGGTCAGCTAATAGCATCTGAAAATTGTGGGGGATTCTCAGGTGTAGATCAAACAAAATATCTGCACATGAAGATATTAGCTGTTTCAATAAGTAAATGACATGTGGAGTATATTATTCTATGGTATACCGTGCAACGGATAATACATGGCACACCGTAAAAGCTTTCCACTCTCCCCTACAGCACCAAATCGACTTCTACTTTGCCTCCTCGACGACGTGCCTGGCCTCCGACAGCTACAGGGAGGACCGATAAAAGAAAAGGACAACACCAAAACTCTCAGATCTGCGAAAGTCTTGAATGACGACGACCAATGTGAGGTCACTAGTGAAAGAACAATGGGATGTGAGAGGAATCGCAGCTTGAAGCACTAGCCGAGCCACTATTATTCCATCTCCACCATTTGGTCTCTAGCCATGGTTGCGATCACTGTCGGCGACTCGTTTTCGACCACCTCGAACAAACCAAGAACGAACGACTTTGCGATTTTAGAAGTATACCATGACTTTAGTTGGCATTCCAAGAGCTTGATACGTTTCTTTTGCAATTTTGAAACAAGTTTGGAAGTGCGCCTAGACTTCTCTGTCTAGAAGAATGGAGTTTTAAAAGTTTATGAAAAAAAATTGGAGCTTTGTTTTTTGTCATTTCTGTTTCCTTTATTTTTTGTTTTTTATCCTTTATTTAAATGTCATTTTTCTGTTCATCTTGCTTGCCATAATCTAAAGCTTACTCTTCTACTGAATCACAGGGTTGCAAGCATGAAAAGAAAGGGAAGAGAGAACGGAGGTAAGAGACGATGGAAGTTGTTGGGAAGAGAGAGGGAAACTGTTATAGTGTATCACATGGGATTAGTTGCATGATAGACCATACAATAGCCCCCTCCACACGTCTTTTATCCATTGAGACAACTCAGATCTTCAGGTGCAGATATTTTGTTTGATCTGCACCTGAGAATGCACCGAAAATTGTATGTATCGCTTGCACTCAAAGGGGATATGCCAGTAGTCCGGCGTTGAGCATTGCAGCAGAAATATCAAGGACAAGGAGTTCCAGTATTTCCAATTCCAGTTACCGCTTGCATATTGCTGCTGTCCCAGCAGAATAGATGCTACGTAGGATGGCAAACAAATTATGGCAGGCACTTGACATTCACAATAAACGTTTACGGGTAAGGAATGTACCATAATACCAATCAACACCTTCCTTACTTCCACCTAGATAATGAACTCGTAACTACAATTTGCTTACAGCTAGTTTCGATGTGGTTTTTTTTTTAATAAAAAAAAAATCTTTCTGTGTTGTTTGGTATGTTTGGATAATTTTTTTAGATAAGAACAGAATTACTAGAAAAAGTAAAAAATTATCTTTTTTGAGAAGTTTAAAATTTTAGTTTTTTTAAAAAATGTTTTTATAATAAATAAAAATAATTTAATAATATATCCAAACATAAATTATCATTACATCTAAATATAAATTAATTTTTTACTTCTTTAAAAGATCTTGCTCAAAAAGATAAATTAAAAAGATGTTTTCAAAGAAGCATATCCAAACAAGCTTTTAAAATCACAGTCGGAAGTGACGCCATTTCATCAACTGAACACTAAATCTGAAAAAATTGGAACAAGAGGCAAGCAGAGATGCACAGGAAACGATGATTTCCTTGCTGCTGGAAGCAGCAATTTTTTATTTGCTTGGAATATATTACACACAATATACCTTCAACAAACCATAAAAAAAGACCCCGTTCAAGCAAAATCAGGCCCGCAGGTAACCATTCTTCTCCATGTAGGATATCACTATTTCTGCCATATCACTCGGACACATGCAGTCACTTCCCTTTTGCTGTAACACTATCTGCAAAAAAAAGAAGTTTCAGTCTTTTTGAATGAGAACCAGAACAGAAGTTTCATGCAAAGGCAAGTGGCAGAATTACATCAGCTTTTTTCTTTCAGAGTTGGATCCCGGCAAGAGAACTAAATTGTTCTCGTTGTCAGTGTGGTGGGTATCTTTTTGTTATTCAATAAAAACACTGGCATTCGAACAAGGCAACAAAAACCCACCTCACAGCTACATGGTGGTTCATATGGATCATCTACCCCTGTGAAACCTGCAGAGTTCCAAGCAGATAATTAGGAGAATTGAGGCTAATATCGCCAAATAACAACTCCAACACAAACATGATTGCAAGCAATAATACAAAAAATTAGGTAAGATACCTTTGATCTTTCCAGCTCGAGCAAGCTTGTAGAGTCCTTTTGGGTCCCTTGCTTCACACACATCTAGTGGCACATCTATGAAAACCTACAACACGGATGGGTTGAGGATTGTAAACATTGCATTGGCAACAAAGAACTACTTGTCCTGTTCAATAATCGGAGTGTTGCCTATTGTTAGCGCTTACGAAGGTGCTGAACTACCTACAGTAGTGGGTGGTTCGCCTCAATAACATTATACCTCAATAAAATCTCCTTTGGGCAGTAGAGCTCGGCATGCATCCCTATCCGTGCGGTAGGGTGATATCAAACTGGCGATACAAATAACACCTGCATCTGCCATGAGTTTTGCTACTTCACCTGAAAATTATTAGTCATAATGTTAGACTATAAAATATAGAAAATATAACCTAGAAGATGTAGGAAGAATGTATATATAAGTAGTAACTAACCAATCCTTCGTATGTTCTCTGAACGATCTTCTGCTCTAAAACTAAGATCACTGCTTAGACCATGCCGAATATTGTCGCCATCAAGGATATAAGTCAGCTTTCCTCTGGAGTGCAAGCTTCGACTCAAAGCACATGCCAGAGTGCTTTTTCCTAAAATCAACGTCTAAGACCCTAATCAGTCAAAGACACAGAGCGAGAGTGATGATATCAACTATCTACAAGAATAAAGTAACAGAAGAACGTGTATATAAAGGAAGCACTAACATATAGTTACTGCAGCATTTGAACTGTTTAGTTGTTCTACAAATATGAAATGAAAAAGGGACATACAGCAAAATGAATCTTAACTGTTTCTGCCTGTGCATTTAACACAAAACAACCGACTAAATATAAAAAAATAACCTCAAACACCAGAAGTGCAAATCAAACCACCATTAGCACCCTTCACAAACCCAGCCCTAAAATAAAAATAAAAAAAAAACACCGACACCGTTAGCATCCTAGAGGCGTTTAACACAGATAAAAGGAAGCCTGGACTCTACTATTGCTCATAGTTGTGCTCTTATATCCGCTTGATGTGAACAAACCAACAAAAATCTTACTCCTATACGTGGTTTAATATTTTTTTCTTACACACCTATCCCTTATGAGGAAAAGGGAAAGAGACAAACTCACCACCTTCTTCTCCTTTTTTCATAAATGGTGCGTGTAAAAGGGAATTGTACAAGATTCAATTGTAGGAATGACAGTACCAATGAACTAAAGCAAAAAATTCAGAAACAGCGACTATCTAAAAGCTAACTCAGTTGCACAAACCTGAGCCACTGAGACCAGTTAACCAAATGACACAGCCTTTTTGCTGAAGCAGTTGCTGTCTGTCATGTTTCTGAATTGGACTTTCATGCCACAAAATGTTTGTCGAATTCCCGATGTTAGACATCTGGGTAAGATTACCTATTTAGATAACAAGCGAGTTAAAGATTCATAATTTGATTTGTTTAAAAATTATAATCTTATACTTGGTCACTTAGAATTTGAAGCTAGACATCAATTTTTTCATGAATAAAAGGGTGTCAAGGTATGGCCGTATGGGTGCTTTACAGTAATTTAATGAAGACCATGAGGTTTCCAGTTTCACTTCAGCTCAAAGGTATTCCAAAAAAAAAAGTTCTGCTTTATATAACCTCCCAGAAGAATCAGATCATCCAAACCTTAAAAGATGAACAAAAACACTACAAAATAGTAGCGAATAGAAACATGATTGTACACACTTGCTGCTTCTTTATTGTCAATGATAATGAATAATAGCTACGTTTATTTGGAAAATCACCGTGGCAACCTTTTCCCCTCATCTTTGTGCTCAGGTATTTTTTACCATCAGAAGTTACTGATCAATATTTCACTTTTGTGTCTTTTGTTCTGTGTCTCCCTAGCTAGAGCCACTCAAACTCTCCACAATGTTTTATAGATACGAAGGCATTGGCGAACAGTTGCCTAGTTTTAAGTTGACTGTTTAGCAGGAGAGAATCTTAGACATACACCTAATGGAAAAATATTCTCTTGCTTTATACACCTGATCATCATTTAGCTCGTGTCATTTCAGTCATCAACTTATTATTCAGCACTTTTTCTTTCCTGGATTATTGTATTGAGTGGTTCAAATTTGACGGTATGGAAACCATTCAGTGTTTGATATGAAACCTTTCATATACTTCTATTCGACAGCTTAACTTGTCGGGAGAGGTTCTTCATGACATCCACCTACAAATTCCTGAATAGTATTTTAAAAGCTTCACTACAATCAAAACGCTGAAATACCAATTTTCGTTATAGACATGTCCAAGATCGTGTCGCGTACTATCTCATTCCACCCTCCCCTGTCCTCTATGGTAAAATGATTGATGAAAAGCTCGTTAAAAAAAAAAAAAATGCCTCAACCCTAAATATTTGCAAAAATCAAACAATAGTAACAACAACAACATGAACAAGAACAATAATAATAAAGAATCAGAAAATAAAATAGCGAGATTCCAGATCCTGGTAGCCTTTTTCAAAAGAATCTGAATTAAAAGATGGTACCGGAAAATGCAGCACAGTTATTAGTCAAAGGCGAGTGAGGATCCTCCTTTGCCTTGTTTGGTTTGAAGCTGTTCGGCATCTTCACATTTTCAGAAGAAGGACCGTTGTATTCAGGAATACGGTTACGGTCATCGACCAAAGACGCTCCATGCTCTTCCTTCACCTTAATAGGCTTCAACAAGTTCAACCTCCTCACGTTGGCGCCGCCATGGAGGCCCAAGCTTTTACAACTACGCTCTAATCCAAGCTCATTGAGTCCGCGGAGCTTCACAAACGCTAACTTCTCCGCAGCCGCCGACGGTCCACATTCGAGATTCTGGAACAATCCACAGCTACACGGTGGACGCAGCGCTCGCACGGCGCTCATCTCCTCCATAAACTCAATATTTTCTGTTGTCCGTAAAGAGGAAGAGTGGGAAGACGTGTAATTCTGTAACGGTTTTCTGTTACAGCTAATATCACGTGGCACAACCTTTTATGTGAGCTGCCATGTGGGAATTGTGATTAGCTTGGCCATGAAAGATTAACTATGAACACGGAGTAAGTAACTTAAATAACCAGATATGCTAGCTTGATAGCTTCCTTTCTCATTATTTATGGATGGATCTACGTGTATGTACTTCAATCTTCATTGTAAAAATAAAAATGCCGGTATTTCAGATTTCGGAGTTAATATAAATCCCAACTCCTGCGTGAGTAGGAGAAACGCATGGAAGCATGGCTTAACTTAAAAGCAAGTGATGTCTTTTCAGGCAATTGAAGGAGCAGGTGAGCTACAGTTCTCTGTCCTTTTTGTGGGAGCTGGATTCCGTACCCTGTGTGGCCACGCTATGGTGGAAAATGACAATGAATTTTGGAGCGAGATTAAAGAGTAATGACATGTATACAATCACACACCACAATATTCTTATAACATAAATGAAAAATAAAAGCGTGATACCTATTTCAATTTCTTTTTTTTTTTTATGAGCCCTCCACCTTCTTTAATTTTTTATTATCTATATTGTAAGAATGTTGTATGATAGGATTGTAATTCGGAGCGTGAGTGGGATATCCAATACTAATGCGTGCGCCACCCCATTGATCAGGGTGCATCATGTTTTGTTGTTCTTAATTATAGTGGTGCTTTTAATTTGCGGCCCATTGTTTTTGTCACACCCAATCAATTTGTGTCTGAGTTGTCTTCCTATTTAGCTTTCATCCAATTGTTTAAGCTTTAAAGCATCCCGTAACCCTGTATGGCTGCTACGTGTACCCAACTAATCGTCTTCTTTAACGCCAAATAAATAAGGACAAAGAGCTTTTGCGATTTGTGATAAATTTGGAGCTATTGCGATATGTCACAAGATATGGTTATGGCCAAGGCTATGGCACATCATTTCACCCTCATCACAAATTCACGCTCGGCTTAGCCAACCAATCGTAAATCAAACTCCATGTAGCCATGAAATCACCTTTATTCAAATATAACAACAAATGACATTAAAAAAAAAAAGTGACCAATCAGTAAAGTGACAACTATGCTTGGGCCCATGGCCACCTAATATATATTTTAAGAAAAAGAAAAGAATTCGACTGGAAGAAGCATGAATAAATTACCTTTAGGCAGAACGGAAGAGTCGTAAAAATTGCGTTTGAATACACCACTCCAATAACGTGAGTACGTACTCTAGGTCCCCGTCACAGTCTCACAGGTGATGAATGCACGCGAACCTCTCTCTCGTCTATGTACATAAATATATCCTTCAATTAATTTCTCCAAATTTATCTAACGTAGGAGGAGCAACCTTTCCTTTGTTTCTAAGTTGATGCAGAATTGGATACCCGAAAAGCATTCTTGAGGCCAGTGATGAACCTCTGGCGAAGAGTTTTGGTGGTCCTTGGAGTCTCACTACTCTTCGCGCCACGACACGATCCTACAGAGAGATTAGATGTAGACCTCCCAGCTTCATTATTTCTCTTGGTAACGGCATCGAACGCAAATCCCGAGAAGGAAACAGACCCTCTTCCTCCCCTCCTTATTTTACTCTCCTGGTCTGCTGGCAAAACATGGAAACTCGCTGAACGCTCCGAGTTCAACACATTCATCCTCTGCTTTTGTTGCTGTTTCTGTTCCTCCTCGGCTTGATGGTGGTCCAGCAAGATCTTCCTCATGCCACTAAGCTCCTTCTCCAGGCTATGAATGCGAGAGCTAGTGGAATCCATTGCCTCCTTCAGCTGTGACGCCTGACGACGCGCCGATTCACGCCGGAGAATCTCCCCTAGCGATTCTCGCTGCTCCACTCGATGGTGGTGGTGGTGATGGTGATGGGCGGCGGAAGAAGCCGCGGCTGCCGCAAGTGAGCGGCGCGTGTTGAGATGCTCCACCAGCATCGCTCGCATTATAAACCTCAACGGCATTCTCGGGTTCTGAACACACTCCACTAATACACGAGGCGACAGCTTTGTACAGTCTATGGAATTGCATATCCGAGTTTTCTGCTCCTCCGTTAGTTTCCCACTCTTGTTTTCCTTCATAAACACCAAAATAATAAGAATAATTATATATCATCCTATAAATTGTCTAATAAATTTTCCTACCCACTAAATTTTAAGCAGAGAGTTACATGCAATCCATGTGATCCATATATTGAATTCTTAAAATCTAACCAAATTTATTGCTTAGAGCGTATTGGAATTTGTAAAACAAATGCTTTTTGAATCATATTTGCCTCAACTTTATGCTGAAAAACAACTATCATCCTTTAATTTTATCTAATTTTCACTTGGGATATATTTGATTAAAATGAAAAAAATAAGCAATAAATTTTCATGAATAATTTATGAGTAAAAATACCTATAAATTTTATTTATGAAAAATTTAGCTCATTTTTTACTCTCAAACCAAATATATCTTACAAGAATTTTTTATTTATTTTTTCACAAGTAGACATATGGGTGTCAATAGATATCTCACCCTCTCTTATTGAAATTTTCCATGAATTTATCATGTGTGACCGATTATCCTTTATTTAAA
>JAVHNL010000070.1:0-50000 GCA_031216105.1 Dalbergia cultrata
TTCTCTCAAGTTTGCATGGATTTTGTTTGCACACACGAGAAAATCTTTCCTGAGAAGATAGGGTTTATACCTGTAGTGTGAGAGTGAGACCGAGAGAAATTATAAATGAATCTATTAAAAAAGATTTATATTTCAATGTTTTGATTGTAGACACAGTTTACGATAAGACACTATGGCATTGTTTTCCATGTAGCTGATCTCACTTAGTGGGAGAAAGCTTTTGTTGTTGTTGTTATTGTTGACTCATCCTCATCCTAGTCCTACATTATTTATGTTTATCTACATATGTGCTGAAATTCTATGTGCCTTTGTTTCGTAGTTATGAGAAAGAAGAGATGGAGGACTTCATCCTACATTTGTTAGTGCTGTCACATGTATTCATGGTCCCTCAGTTGAAGCGGGAGTGTGAACAGAAGCTAGAGTTGGGTTTTCTCACCATAGATAATGTAGTAGATGTATTCCAACTTGCACTGTTGTGTGATGCTCCGAGGCTGAGCCTCATTTGTCACCGTACGGTACTGAAAAACTTCAAAGCTGTTTCAGAGTCTGAAGGATGGAAAGCAATGAAGGAGAGCCACCCAGTTCTAGAAAAAGAACTTCTTGAATCCGTGATTGAAGAAGAAAATGTAAGTCTTGTCCTTTTTTCTCTTCGTTTTATCTTACAACCCAGAAACTTCTAAGTTGTCCATTGTCTAATTGCCTTTGAGATTTGAATGAACTGATAATTCAGAGTAAAAAGGAAAGGATCAGAAAAATGAATGAAAGGAAGATATATATGCAACTATACGATGCAATGGAAGCTCTTGTTCACATATGCAGAGATGGTTGCAGAACAATTGGCCCTCATGATAAAGACTTCAAAGCAAACCAGCCATGTAGATATGCAGCCTGCAAGGGGCTAGAATTGCTGGTACGTCATTTTGCTGGCTGCAAGTTGAGAGTCCCAGGAGGCTGTGCTCATTGCAAGAGGATGTGGCAATTATTGGAGCTACATTCCCGTCTATGTGCTGATCCTGATATCTGTAGAGTTCCTTTGTGCAGGTAATAATAATAGGTTTATGTTTTGTTTTTAAATCTTACTTAATGTAGCTCAATCAACCACTTGAACTTTTCACAAACAGTCCATTACTTGGAACACACTCCTTTGTAATCAAACCGTTATGTTAACCGTGTGTAAACAAGTGTGCATTTCAGTTATGTAAGTGTCCCATTGATATATCGCCTTCTGCGAGGGTGTACATTTATATAATTTCACATAACATTCAATAAAATTGAAATATATGTTTATTTACCCATAGTTTACCATATGTTGATTTGGGTATCTACAAACTATGATTATGAAAAATTAAATTCTCATAACAAATTCTGTCATTTCAGGAACTTTAATAAGCAGCGGATATCAAAACAAAGCAAGAAAGAAGAAATCAGGTGGACAATATTGGTTGGAAAAATCTTGAGAACAAAAGGCATAGCACCGTGCTATCAGCAGCAATAGTCACGGGTTGTGGTGGAAGTAGGTTTATATATCGCAGCAGTTGATCCAAAACCAGCAAATTGTATATTTGTTGTATGTACTGTTTTAGTAATAAATCTTCAGAAAGAGGAACACTTTCTCCTCTTGTTTTTGTAGTTGTTTAATTTTTTTTTCTTATTATTTGAACGACTAAATGTTTAAATCCAAAGAATTTGGACATCATTTACAATGGACACAAATTTAGTTCATCAATGTACTTTCAGACATTATTTTCGTTTATAAATTTTTTTACTTGAATTCTTGAAAGCTGCCATTGATTAAAAAAAAATCTTTAACCGATGAGACTGCAGCTAGATCAATTGCTTTTTGCTGGTGCACAGATCACTTATTTTGATTAACTCATATATGGATCAAGTTTATGTGGACTAATTGTAGATAACTCTTTTTTATCTTTTACAATATTCTGAAAAAACTTTAAGCCTGATGCTTGGAGTTGTTTGTGTTTTTTTCATAATGTAGTAAAAAACAAAATGCTATCTGAAAATTCAGAAGTGGACATCCATTGGGAATAAGGTCAGGAGATAAAAGAGATATTCATATAAGGAATAACTAATGACGCATTCTCGGTCAAGGATTATGTTGGGCACAAATGTTAGTCTACCCTTTCCATATCACTAGATATAATATTAAAATAAATGAATGGATGAGATTAGATGGATAAAATATAAAAATAAAATATTAAAAACTACATAAATTTATGAATTTTTAAATCTAACCATCTTCTCTTATTTTTTCAACCCAACCCTCCAACTATCACCTAGTTAGCAACTACTGACCCCACATCCATCCTGCCAATTGCTGTTCACCCCATCACCACCAGCCACCACCGACAAAAGCCCTAACACTATTGTTGTCAACTAGAGCTCCAATACAATTGCTTCCCCTGTGTTGCCTCATTGCGCACCACCTCCTCCTCTCCTGTCAAGCACTCATTTTTGTTTGGTTGGTTGTACTGAAACACAAAATGCACAAGATTCAAGTGACTATTGCTTAATTATTTTTTAGTTTTTTTTTCTATTCCAAGCAGCTTATAGATAGGTTGCTGTGAATTTGTCCTCAAAAAACAAAAAAAAATCATTGATGAAATTGGCACCTCTTTTGATAGGTTAAAAACTTGAACTTGTTTGGTATATAGAAAAGAAAAAAAAAAAAAAAAGACTGATAAAAAATACTGTGGCAAATCATATCGGTTAGCCATTTGCCATATATCACCAAGATTAAGTATTGCAATCGTAGATGTATGTAGTTTAGAAATATGGTTAATTTGTACGGTGAACAACTCAAGAGGCTTCCATTTCAAATTCTTATGTCAACTCCAGTCTACTGGCCAAGCAATGGTTTATGGTTGACCATGGCTTTTACAAAGATAGCAGATGGATTGGAAGTATATGGAAGGGTCTGAAAGTGGGTGGACTGGGAGGGGGCCGCGCCGCTGGGAGAAGGGTGAGTTATAGAGGGAGGGGAAAAGAAAAGGTTAAAAATGAAAATAAAAAATTACAATAAGATTAAGTTCGTATTTCCACATGTGCTTTGGGGTGGATTAACGTTGGGGGACCAACTAATCCTTGGCCCACACTCTCTACTCTCTTCTCGTCTAACTTTTCGATTTAAAAGAGGATCCATGAATGGCAAAAGCGTTATCGTGTTCGTTTTTAACGGTACACGACATCAAGGTATATTTTAAAGGAAATCTTATCATCAGGACTGTTCAATTGGTGGTCGTAAGTTTTGAGAGATGCTGCTGAGTTTTTGAATTTTTGCTCTGTCGGTTAGTCCTTGCTCATTTTGAACATTTGTTCTTTCGCTGCTACCCGGCGTTCTTGCTATTAAACGGTGTCTCCGTCATTCACCTACTCTTTTTTGTCTGTGTTTCACCATCAAAATATGTAAGCTCATTTATTGTTGTGGTATCAACTAGAAACATTGTCCTTGTTCATGTCTCGTGTTCTAATATGATGTACTCCTTTTTTTAATTTTAATGTTTTAAACTTCGAAAATAATTTGTTATTGGTGTACATTTGAGTAGTTAACTTTGTAAACAACCCTGATGCATGCTTCAAGTAGTATCCACATAGGCCATATGCGAGCTTATTTTCAGGTAGATCAACTGTAAATTTATATGGCCAAATATTAATTCACTAAAAAAGATATCCAAACCAATATTTGTAGTTAGAATATATGAGCATAGCTGCGTGACCGACTTTATTTAATTAAGAAGAATTTCTATGATGGTTGCGCACCCCTAAATAATAAAAGTTCTTTTTCTTAAAAATAATAACAGAGTATGCAAATAAGGAGAAGGTTATGAAAAACTGATCTTTTTTAAATGAATAGTTAGAAGTGTATTTAGCATTTTAAAATTGTTTAGAGTGTGTAAAGTATGAGAATTTGGAGAAAGAAAAAAAAAAAGTAAATATTTGAGTTTGAATCCACCTAAGGTAACAAAAGTTGCAATTATGGGTATTGTTACTCCATCATCATTAGATGTGATAGATGAATAGAGAATTGGAAACCACCATTACATTTAACGGTGATGAGTGAGTGTTCCAATTAAACACCCACTTATAGGTGATAGAATAATATTTTTGAGAATGAAATATGAGAAATTTGTTATCACATCCAATAATTATTAAATAAGTATCCCAATAAACTTTCACTTTTTGGGTTTTTGAATAAAACAGCTAAAAAAAACTCATCCCCTTCTCCTCTTTTACTTGTGTATTTCTGTGTCTGGACTACCTTTGGGGATGGATCTTGGGCACACAGGAGATTTCACCTTCCCAATAATCCTTGTGTTGTCTCCTTTAGAAATAACCTGCAAACCATGTCAATTTGGTTAATTGCGAGAGGCTCAAGTCATCTTTCCAAGGATTACTTATCTCTTTCAATGACTCCTTAGCCATTGATTCATATTTTCGTTGTGTACAGTCTGTTTCATACATTTGAAGAATCGAATATCAACTGTGCAATCTAGTGTGCGTAGGTACATATTAAACGCTGGGTATAGATAAAGTTATTGCCGATAAACTGCTATTCATTATTAATAATTGATTCAAAAAATACATATATAAGAGCCTCTTAGGTAAAATCAAAACATTCTAAAATATGAAGAAGTGTGGAACTCAGGTCTAATGGAACCTACTTTGACTTTAGCATTCGTGTTGGAGTTGAAGAAACAAAATGATGCATCTCTTGCACCTCCCATTTGAAAATTCTTTTACGCTTCATATGACTTTCGATGTAGATGGTAACAGGCACTTTAGCAGCCATTCTCTATAAAGCAGGAAATCCTTTCAACAGCTTGTTGTGTTCTCTCCCCACCATGTTGTTAAAGCGTTTGACGTTCAATCTCTCAGATGGCTGTCCTTCTCAATTCACTAGTAGAATGGGATTTTTTGGAATTGCAGAAATCCTTTTCGAGTTTAAAACCGAATGAGCCTAATCCAGGAACGCTGGTAATCAACTGAAATTTGCATAAACATTCATTTACTTTCACTGTTATTCTGAGAGACTATCACTTCTTTTGTATTCACAAGACTAGAGGGATGAGCTTTCCTCATCTGAGCTTGTATCTTGCTTTGCATTGTACCTGTTGAGAACAGGTAATGACATATTTGCAGCTATTCGGAAAGATCTGGCAGAACCAACAACAATTCTATCATGCATCCTTCCAACTTCTTTGCACACCAGATCCAAAATATTTAGAAAGTCTCTTACAATCATAAAAATTCTGAAAGGGTGAGCTTCTTCCTTTGCTGCATCCCCATGAAAGTATTCCGTTACTTCTTTCACAAGGAACAAAGCCTTTTTCTCATCAGCCTTAATCCTCACAATTTCATCCTCAGCATATTTCAGAAATAGCTTAGTGGACTTAAAGAAATTCCCTTGCATATCAGGCCTTTCACATTGCAATACCAATCGCACTTTATCAAGCCCTGTTTCAAGCTTTGAAACATAGCTGCTTAAGACATCCGAGTCCATTCCTGCTGCTTTTTTGACATTACTAAGGTCTCTACTGAGCCCAGCCACAACCTGCAATCCTTGCTTCTTGAACTCATCCCCATTAAATTTGGAATCCATTTGGTTCTGAACACTTTCATCATCTGCACCTTCAGATCTAATGATCTCTTGGACCACAAAGTGAAGCAACGTGGTCTTTCCATCCGTTCCTTTTATATCTGCAAGTTTTAGGAGTGTGTCCAATTTGAAAGCTTTAGCATCACCTCTATTGGTGCCCACATTCATCCTGTTTCCTGTCCTGAGAACAGCTTCAAGTAGTTTTAGGAATAACCGGCTGTTCCTTAATTCATCACTTGCAGCCTGAAAAATGTTCACAACAGATTGGTTAGTTCCTCAGATAGAGAAAGAGATTAAAAGATAATAAGGGAATGATCAAGGTAGCCAGACCTCCAGGGTTTGAAAAGACTTCCTAAGGTAGTTAAATTCTGCATCGAAGTTGGCTCTATATAGCATTGCTTCCACTCTTTTAAAGGCAAAAGGGATATCAAGCACGGCTTTAAGAAATCTTTCTGCAGATCCAAGTTTTGAGAGGTCACCATCATAGTTTTTGAGTTTTATCTCTTCCTCTTTAGTAGGCGCCATCTTTACTAGGGTTTCCAATAGCTCAGCACCCAAACCTTCCGGATTCCCTATTTCATCCAAAAACAGTACCATGCATAATGTTTGCAAAGTGGAATAACAGGATGTAGATAATTGATGGTTCCGAGTAGAAACAAACAATATGTCAGGGAAACAACATATCTTCAGGTATGTCACATATTTCATATATTCATCACTGATTCAGTAGACCAATATAAACTGGAAACACCGGCTGTTTAGTAATTTCAAACAATACAATTAACAAAAATAAAATTTGCTTCATGTTAATGTTCAAAGTTTAATATGAATTAACAGACAGTAACCATACGAACATGGCATTTAGAATCTTGACAAATGACAACAACACATTTAAAAGTACTTAATAGAATAAAGGTTGGCTCCCACTGGACTGCAACGGTTGGGAAGCATCAAGGAATTGGAAGATTAATACTTCTATTAGAAAAAGAAAGATAAAGACGGGGATGAAAAAGAAATGTTGTAAACTTAAAACTCACATACAAGATAGGATAATCCATTTTTGGATTAGAGGATTGGAACAATAATTTTCTAATGATCTGGCTTTATCATTTGTGAAATTCATGGCTCCAACAAAACTGGGGCGCTATTACTTTTAGAGGAAGCTTGACAGTTATAGCCCAAAAAGGCAAAGTTAGGTGGTTAATGAATTGTTACGGTGATAGGCTGGATGATTAGGTTGGCAATGGGAATATGGAGTTAAATAACAAGAAGCCCTCATAGAAAGAAGACAACAAGTGTTTAATAGTGAATATAAAAAAGAGTTCAACAGTGAATTAAAAGTTTTTCTCAGCTTGTAGTGGAGTAAGAACCAGTGTGATCATACCATGGTGGATGTTTGGTCGTTGTTTGTACGTCTAAAGGACGTTTTATAACCATAGTAGTATCACTTATGAGCTGGATTTGATCTTTTCCACAATTTGTAATTGACAGGTCCGAACTACCTAATATCTCCTTTAAAATAACATAATAATGCACATGGCATGATGATGCTGTTTAGACATTTTTCATATTCGATTTCATTCATATGCAATGATGATGACGTTTTGTTTAAGGTCTCTAGCTATGCACTGTGCACTCAGTTTCTTGTATGATCATTCTCTTTGGATAGTTGGCATACACTGCCACGGGTAAACTTTTATTATATGACTCCCAAGTCGCAAGCTTTTCCGTCTTATATGCAGACATTAAATATATTATCATATTTTATAAAATTACATTTTTGTAGGTGATACCAAATACTACTTGAACCCATGACTCAAAACTGTACATCAGGGTTCTAGAATGTAGAGAACCCAATCACAAAACGTAACAGAACCATGATGAATCACTCACCCACTTTTTGTACATATTAACGGAATGGGAAAATGACATAAACAAGGCACCTGTCGTGCAAATCTAAAATGGGGAAAGAAAGAAAGAAGCAGCATACCATCTAAAAGGGCTTCGGAAACCTCCTCTCTTGTCACATTCAGCGCCCTCAGCAGTATGGCTATGTTCTGGGACTTCTTGGGGTCCAACACCCTGTTCTCATGATCGACAGCTGAAGGCAGAACCGGTTTCCTAGGAGGTTCTTTGGGAGCAGAATTAGTGGCATTGCACCCAAACAGGGACTCCATCATGTCCTCATTCAATCTGAAAGTGAAAACAAAAACAAACAAACATCATAAATGAATGAATATTACTAGTAATTTAGTTTCAGAGTTGTATTGTACTACGAGAATTAAGCACAAAAACGTAGGAGTTGGACTCACTGAAAGGAGCTTGATTTTAACTGGTCCCACACAGTAGCACGATCAGAGGTAGCACGGACCTTATCCCAATGCAGAGCTCTTAACTTCGGTTTCGCTCCTTCCGTCTCATTGGCTTCTTGCCTCTCGGAAGAAGAGCTCACACTTTTCTCAACTTGCTCTGAAGAACCTTTCCTCATACCACTAGTAGTAACACCAGAAGAAACGGCACCTTCGCTTGGAGACCATGATTGTTGCTTTCTCGATGCAGAAGAAGACGAAACGCTGACCGCCGGAGACGCCGTTTTCCGCGGTGGTGGTGGAGGAGGAGGTGGCGGTGGCGGCGGCGGAGGAGGAGGAGGAGTGTTGGTGGTGGTTGTTGACTGAAGATGCGTCAAATTCGGGCCTGGAGGAGGTGCTGAGAACTTTGGCCTTCTAGAATGTCCTGAAGCCACTTTCTCATCAACATGGTCATGATTTGGCGGTGGCGGTGGCGGTGGCGGTGGCGGTGGAGGAGACGGCGGCGGTGCCTTCTTTATAGACGGTATGATCGTATGCCTCACGTCCTGCGACGGAGCCAAGAATCGAGACTTCGGCGAAGTCCTCTTCGAGAACGGAACCGAAGCAGGCGCGGGAGAATAAGCCTGAGCCTCTCTCTTCGCTGGCGGCGCCGCCGCAGGGCTACCGCTAGAAAGATAACTCTGACGCGAGACCGGCGTATAATACCCGTCCTCGTGGCTGAGCGACGAGTTCTGCGGCGAGTGATACGCCGTCTCGCGGCTCTCCTCGTCGGACGAGGATGACGACGACGGCGACGCAGCCGGCGGATAATTCCCGTCAGGAAGCTTGGTCAGCGGCGGCAAGGGCTGCAGCTCGGGGCTGGGACGGTACCGATCCGACCGCTTAATGGAATTCAGTTTGTGATATGGCGACCTGATTGGCTCACTCGCAGATGTGCGCGCAGGCTCCACAGTCCCAATGTAGAGGAAGCTCGACGGTGGTTGCGCCCTCGAATCGTCAACGTGATTCGTCTGTGAATTCCCACCCACCAGCTTCTGCGTGTCCACCTGTTGCTTCGCCCTGTGCTTGTACAGGAAAAACGCCAGCGCAGAGAGCATCCCAAGCGTCACGATTATCACGGAGATCGCAATTGCGACCTTCTTCGTCCCCTTCGTCGGTTGCGTCGCCGTCGGATTCGCGATCGTGCCGTTGGAAGGAGTTGACGGCGCGGACTGGCTCTGATCCGGTGGTGGCCCCGCCGGGAACTCGTGGAAGAAGGGAATGTTGGCGTCGGGAGAGGGCGGAGTCTCTGGCAGCGGTGGCGGTGGTGGCAATTGTGTGGCGGCTGGCGGTGGCGCGGAACCGGCCGGAAATAGCGGCTGGTGCAGGATTCTTCTTGTAGTGTGAGATTCATTGGAGTCCCCTTCTGCGACGGATAGAGACAGTAGCAGTGAGAATACTATTATGGTAATAAAGAAGCTCAAGTGACGAACATTCATGCTGAATTTGCGTGGGTTTGGGCTGTTGTGGCGTTCTGTTTCGCCCAATTCATGTCTGGGTTTAGTTTCCGCAAATTGCTCTCACCTCGAAAGAATAGAGAGAGAGAGAGAGAAAAGAAAGTGAGAGAGTGAGAGGAAACTTCTTTTGGCTGTAAGATCTAGATGCTCCAACAGCTTCCGTCAGCAGGAGCCGCACTTTTTATTTTTTTCTCTTTTTCGTATATCTTTTTGTATTCTTTTCTTTTCTTTTTTCATATAATAAGAATAAGATTTGTTTGGTCATTTGGTTTCGTCGTCAAATGCAATTTTTCTTGGCTGGAAGGCTTTAATTTACGGTGTAATAAATAAAGGCTATGGACTATTTTTCTATTAGGGGGAATGAAACGTGGCAGTGTTGAGTGCATTTGGGTGTTTCCTTTTCAAATAGATAGATGTAGTCGTGTAGATAAAATATATGAAGGACGAAGATGGGAGCGGCAATATTAGAGAATTGGGTACGTTTGTGTCCTTTCCATCTTTCGCGCGTTAAGTAACTCGGGGGGCAAGGCACAAGTTCCATTTTTTATGCCGTTATATATTTGAGAAAAACTATTTGAACACCCAAAAGTGGGTGTCTGAAACAGACACCCACTTTATAATCATTGGATGTGATGGATGTCTCCACTTACTCTTAACATCCATCACATCCAACGGTTAAAAAATGGGTGTCTGTTTCAGACACCCACTTTTGGGTGTTCAAATATCACTTCTCTATATATTTCCTAGGCTACGTTTTGCATCACTCTGGGCCAGCGAGTATCTGTCCCCTTTGCCTTTTATATTTTCTTAGATTAGATTTGATTAAGAGGTAAAAATGAAAGTAAAAATTATATGAATAGATTTTATATATAAAATAATATATAAAGTCAATTTATATGTTTTTTATATATATTTTTATCCTTCAATCAAATATATCCTCAATAGTTATCTTATTTATATTTATTATATATAAAATATTGTATTGATTCACAATTCATTCATCATTAGATATGATATGAATCTCATTTAAATAGGATTCACACATTATCTAGGAATAAAAAATATGTAAATCGATATAACATCTCACAATGAATATAAATAATATTTTTCTTTCTCAGATTGCTTGCCAATACCAAATCCAAAGAGCTCATAATTGTAGCCAAATAAATAATTTTCGGGCTTAATCTATTTATAAAAAGGATGAAATTGGCTCATATTTTTAATTCTTATGGACTCATGTAGAGTTTTTCGTTTGTCAAAGAACTAGTCTATTCAATATTATATATAATGTTTTCAGGATATCTATTATTAATAATAATGACTAATCCCCTCAAAATCAGATCTTTATAAAGAATAAACCTCTTGTTATAAGATTATTTTTATACATATTGTTAAGAATTAAACATCTAACAAGATGTTTAAAAGGAATTGCTGGCTATTTTATTTTATTTTTTGATAGAGACCAATTTAGAATTTGGTGGAGAGATATTCATCATGTGGTCCAAATCTACAAGCTCGACCATAAAATATAACCAAAATGCTAGCTAAGTCTGATCCCTCTCTCTGGTGCCTCATTTTCCATTTTTTTAAAGTCATTGGTTAAATAATTAAAAATAATAATTGTTATACTGTTTCATGAACTAAGCACAATGAAAAATTCAAAAATTTCACTTCCTGATAAAAAAAAAGACACTATTTTCAATTCTTTTAATTAGTGTTTTTAGAGCCTTAATTTGAAAAGTAAGTATGTGTATGTGTGTGTGTGTGTTTTTTTTTTTTATAGAAATACAAAAGCTCAAGTCAAAGCAAAGGAGTAGCAGGCTTAAAATGTCAAAGGAAGAGACTACAACATATGATAACTAAGGTAGGTAAAAGGTAAAAATCAAGCAGCACATGTAGCATGAATATCCTCCTCAGTTCATATGTCTTGTAGCATGTGACTTGTTCTAGTTTATTCAACCAATCAGTAGCAACAAGTACGCTCACCGACACCCAAATTATGGCATGGTTTCCTCAACTTTAGTTGTATACTTCCCTTGCTAAACTCATAAATTGGCCCTTCATCAGCTTCAACACCAAGCATCAAATGACAATCAAGAGAAATACATTCCTGAATGGAGTAGACAAAACAATAGAAATACCACAATCCACATATTGTAAAATTCAATCTCCCTGAGATCTTGTATGACGATTCACTCCAACCTTTTTGGCATTGTCATCAAGGTTATTATAGTGAATGACACTCCTGTACCTACACCTACCATTCTCCAAATCCAAGGAAAATTTTTTATGGGTATGTGTTATCCAAATAAACAGAAATAGCACAAAACGGAAAGAACACAATATCATTCAAAGCCCCAAGAACAAATAGCATCACACAATTCCTGCATCAAGTCAATTAGTAAGGGCAATCTGAGCTAGCTCATGGGCTACACAATTTCCACCTCCTGTTCGAGCTCGACACAATAGAATACCAACTATAGACATTTATATACTGGAATTTCAACTGTGGTTGATCACGTTGCAGAGGACTCATCCCTTCCTCTAGAACTAATACAGGTCGGTTTTTGCATTCATTTTCTCTATGAGTTTATGTTTTCTTAATTTTTCTCCCTAGGTTTGAACCGTAACCTCTAGTCAATTGACGGTGTGATTATTGGCGGGGATCCTTAATTAGGATAATAAACACAAGCTTGTATACCAAAAAAATAAAAGAGAAAAGACGACTAAGCAAATGCTCACCATTAATAAGGTCGGGCACACGTTGGTACGTTTGATATCTCCATTTTCAATTTTTAATAGAAAGGTTACGGTTCACGCCTTAATACTTAATAAACCCGCAGGAAATTTGAATCATTTTTTACGAGCGGAATGCATAGAGCGTTACGTTCTCAGCCAAGTTTGTAATTATGGACTCATGTTTATTATTTATCTAAAGAAATCATCTCTCCCCAAAACTTAAATGAACAGGCACGTGAATAATTCATGTATAACACAAAATCTTATGAAATTGTCTTTTTATGCTCCATATGTCCAATCCTGGATATCAGCAGTATTAGAGTCTAATATTACTTAATAAAATGACTTATAGATAGTCTTTATGAGCTTTTATACAACCCTATCTTTAAGAGCTAATTTTGGTATAGAGTTAGGTTCAAAATATTTCATTATAAAAACTTTAAATTCTTTTTATATAAGTTATTCGCTGACAAATTCTTATTATATGTTTTGGTAGTAAGAAAATTATAAAAAAAAATATTATGTAACTAATGATATTTTTTGACAATCCATGTCGTATACTATTGGAATCATCCTAACAAAAAGAAAAGAAAGAGAACTTGAACCCTATGCTTGTCGGATCCTTCCGACGGTGTCATCGTGTCAATAGGAAGGATGATTTAGCTTGGCCTTAGTGGTTAGCTTAGCATCCCAGTGTATATTGCTCAATCTTAATAATGTATTATGTGTGACACCGTCCTTATAACGTAAGCTAGAAACTAGAGATTTGGGAATCCAAGGTCATACATGTAATTTTGGAAAAAGTGATGCATGGGGTCACAACGTCTTCTTCTTTCTTGCTTTCACTATAGCAAGATTGATTCGCCGACTCCCTTCTTAAGCTGTGTGGGGAACATCCACACGCCCAAGGCTCATGCTTTACCACTTTTGGTCGCCCCTTTTGCCCTTTCGTTTGCATTTGGACTCTTCCCCTACGCAAAAGACAATGTTATCCTTCGTTTAGTTTAGCCCACAAATCCACCACCAATTAATAATATAACCTTTTTCACAAAACGGGTTGATTAAAGTTATTCCTTTCTTCAAAACAATGCATTTTGCCCTCTTGTACGGGATTACTCAGCTGTATTAATTAAACCAAACAAAACAATCATGTGTTTTTTTAACGTTCTCAAAACTGATGGTACACAGTGGGTTTCCATTTTTATTTCCGTTCAAACATCATATGTTGTTATTATGCACCGACTTTTGCAACATTGATGGAGTAATGACAACGCAAAGGGCCTTTTTATCCTATCACAAGTATCAACGTAACCATTATATTCCATGCAGACTAAATGTTTAATTAGAGTGGCTTTTTCCAGTATTCTCTGGGGATTCTGTTGATTAGAAATTGATTCCATAAACTTATTGCTACCGGTATCAGAATTCAGAAGCAACCATTTAACCAGTTAAAAGGTATATGCGTCGTACTACAAGAAATTAAGTCAAAAGGAGTAATTGGTAGGTTTTGAAATTTGGGTACTAGGTTAAGACTCCTTAATCTTATGATTGGATATAGGCTCTTGGTTTTGTTTGCCTGATCCAGCAAACCTTAATTATCCACAACAGCATGGAGAATATAATTGGCATTCCTCAACCTATATATAGAGCAAATTGAATGCCCACGTAACCTTGTTCACGGTTTAATTTTAGAGGATGCTTTTTTTTATTTTGAGGTGATTAGAGGACGCTATTGGGAAAGTGCTCTCCAGTGGAATAGATTCTTTCATTTCATGTAACGCCAATTTAGCTTTCCATGTAATGCGACTCTTGGCGTTGGAAGGCATTTTCACAATCACTTTGCGGTCGATCTCCCAACAAAGATCTTGCATTGCGGTGGAATGCCAAAGTCCCAACAATAGAGTAAGCCATTTATATCCTTAATTATCTATGATCTTATATTATATACCTTCACTATCCATCCACTTGTTCTACAATTGCCCGGCCTGCCCCAAGCCACTCACACCTTGTGGTCATCTTTGATCTCTTGAGCTTACAGAAAACGCTTGTGTGTGTATAACCATCATCATCATAACATAATATACATTTGGAGATGAGAATGGGTTGCACGCAAATTTAATTTGCTCCCTAAGGAACAAACCTTTCATGCCGTTTCTTCATATACATTTCTTAAGGAGGAAGTGAAATTATGAATTTTTTGGATGTTGTGGAGATATTTGCAACAGTGTCGAAGTCTCTGGAACAACAAAAACTAATATATAAAGGGTATCTTTGCTTAGAGATTAAAAATGAGTGTAAACTTTATGGATGATTACATGAACTTCGTCCATAAAAAATTTACTCATATTTTTACTCCGCAACTAAACACACCTTTAACTAAACGTATCATAAGAAATGAGAAGATTGATAACATTTCCTTTTGTGTCTTGTCCTAGTGATAAAAAAGCAACCTATTTTGCTATCTTAAGCTATGTTTGAAAGTTTTATAGAGAAGAAAGTAATTAATAATGGAATGAAATAGAAAACTATTAAATAGAGTAAAACATATCAAATCATCCTCATGTTTGGATGAATGATTTATGATTTTAACGAGGAAAGGAATGGATAAGCCTCTCTTTAGCCTCCAATTTGAAGGGAAAAAATTTGAGGGTTTTGAGCAGTAAGAAAGGGATAAGATGTCTTTCATTAATCTATATTATTTTATTTAGGGATATAAACAGGTTGGCTCGAATTGTGTCAAGACCCGATTTAGGAACGTGATCGGCATGTGAGGAATATCATCCTCACATAAGCCTCGTGACCTCTGAGTCCTCAATCTCTATATACATATAATAATAATAAATCCATTTATAAAACATCATTTCATCTCTAATAAATCTTTAGCTCTTTTGAAATCAATTTCATCATCAATAACATATTATAATTAAACTTTAAATCTACCTCTGTAATACAAAATATATGAGTTGCTCTCTATACAAAATATCTATGAAGACTATAATCATGTAAATACAAAATGATCATGATAAGTCAATGCAAATCTATCTCTATGATTTGGAACCCTACCTGCAATGTACACTAGAGCACTCTATAAAAAAAAAAAATTCTCTGCTACAAGACATGGGTAGGTAATCCCATGTATCCTATCAGCGTGGTAGAAACTTGTTAAGTGTAGCGCTCAAATTAAAAGATTAGAGGATATCAATCATATTTGTTATTGTACTAAAATGATGCCCAATTATAATAAACTTTTAATTATGTCTCCTTGAATGTGGTCTAATATAATATCAATTTGGATGTTTGGTTAATTACCTGCACGAGAGGGACACCTCCATTGTTTTTTTTTTAATGATATTTATGCTCATATTTTATGAGATATTGTGTTAACATATTTTTATTTATAATTAAATAAAATATGTATCTCAAATTAAATGAGATCTATATTCTATTAAATAATAAATAAAAATATAACAACATAATATCCTATAAATAATATTTCTATTTTTATTTTGCGGTCAATGCGGTTAAAAAATCACAATATCAAATATAAATTAAAACACAATCTCATTCCGGATAAAGCTCATTCCGGATAAAGTAGGTGATGAGATGATATATATGGTCTTAGTCTCTTGCTCTGTCCGACAAGTAACTCTGTCAATAATCAAGGTGTAGCCATCGCCTATCAGTTCAGAATAGGAGTTTCCAGCTGGAGGCCTCGCTTCAGTCTATAACTATAGGCCCACAGACTATCCCTTCCACGACTTTTCTTGTACATTTTCCTACCTTGTGGTCTTGTGGAAGAGGGGGGGGGGGGGGGATGATCTAAGGTAGCTGCTGCGTGCTATAAAATGGTAAGATAGGAATTTAATGTAGTTAAAACCAAGTCAATTGACGTAAAAAAGAATAGTCAAACCAATGAAATAACGCTATCTTAATCAATTTTAATATGATTTTACAAAGTGTCACTATAAATTTTAAAATATTCCTAATTAATCCTTATATTTTAACTTATGACTTAATAAATCTTTCTACAAAAGAATTTGCTAAAATTACTAGCAGTTGGAGTGAAATAAATTATCTGAATTTAGTCGATGATTTAAATTTAATGTTAAATAAATAGTTAATATGATTTTATGTATTACTATGCCGTTGTTGCATGAAAAAATTTAAAATAAAATGCTTTATTAAAGTATTAATCAAAATTTAGAGACTAATTGAGAAAGTTTTAAAATTTATGATGATGGTGATTTGCAAAATGATAAAAGTTTAGGGTAATTTTATACTATTTTTCCTAAATAATATTCCATCCATTTTCTAACGAGCATTCATTTTCCCTTATTCACATATATTAAGGAATTGATTTAATGAATTTAAAGTTAGATATATTTATATATATTTTACAATAATATCTTTATTACTTAGTTGAACACTTGCTCTTTCATATATTCAAACTATCCACTTACTCTCTATCATACACATACTATGAGCAAAAGTAATAATTAAATTTTATAGTAGAACAAAAAAGCTGTACATACATATACATTAGATAAGCCCTCCTTTTCACTTCACGTCCATTCATTTTAGCTTTTATGTTGCAAAATATTTTACCATTTCTTATATCAAGAAGTATTAATTTTTTTCTAATATTACTCCTAATGTAACTAATTGTGTTTATTTTTTGATAATATTATATTATATAAATTTATATTTTAATAGGATAACGTGGTACACTCATGCATCTTTTTACCATCATGAATATATTTATTATTTTCTTAATTTATGTTATTTTTTGTTTTGAGACAAATAAAGTGAAAAGGAATGAGTATTTTATTGTGATGAAAATATCTTAATTATTCAAATACATGCTTTCTGATTTTTTTTATACAAAAAAATGGGATATAGTTAATTTCTCGTTATTCCAATACATTCTTTCTGATTATCTAATTGGATATAGCTAGTTAATTTCACATAACTTATTCTTTGGAAATATTTATATTAAAGTGGATTCAAGCGGTTTTTTGTTTATGAGATATAAAATGTTATTTCTTAATTTACTACCCTTTTAATTTTGACAAAAATGAGATTTTTTTTGTATAGAGAAAAATTGGGTTTGATGATCTATTATTTTAATATTTATTACCAAAAATATTTAGCAATGAAGAAAAATATTAATTTAAATACACTGCCAGTATAAAACTTGTTTACATTATTATTCAATTAAATTCTCTTATTTATATAATTTTTGAAGTGAGTGAGAGTCAACCATATTTTATTAATGTGACAAAATATAATTAAATGATTATATAACAAATTTTCACACTGCCGGTTATATCTAAATTAAACTAAAAAAACATATTTCATAGTGATCATGTTTAATTGGCTAAGTTTTATCTTGTCTTAACAAAAGTTTTACTAGTTGGCTGAGAAGTCAACAATTTACTGCTCAATGAGGAAAGAAAAGAAAAAGAAAAGAATAGTGAAAAGAAATTGCATTTTAGCTAGATAAGACAAGAAGAAAAAACCTGTGGCCACTTCAGAATAGTCGTCTACGAAGCAGAAGCTGGCGTCGTCACTCTGTATTCTTAATCTTGATTGTAGATGCACTCGGGGTTTTTTTTGTTTTGTTTTGTTCTTTTTTCCTTTTTTTTTTTGGGTACTTGCACTCGGGTTTAATGGTGTTAGGTGCACAGGGTGTTTTACGTGCTCAACACTTCAAGGATGTTAGGGTTTCCCCGTGAAAAAAGGAGGATATTGGGGTTTCATAATTAGAGAAAAAAGTAAGGTAGATTTTGAATGAATAGGCTCAAATTTGCTTATCGGAAATTGGGTTGAGCTAAAAGTTTGATCCAACAAAGTTTGACGCTGTCTCCGTGAGATACAGGAAGTCGTGAATTTCACTATAATAAAAAAATGAGCATTTTTAAAAATTATTGACAATTAAAATATTAATAAAAATATTATTAAAAAAATAATATTTGATAAAAGAGACTATTAAAAATACTTATATATTTTTATTGATAATAAGTGCATGTCAAAAATATACAAAATGATCGTTTTAAATATTTTTGATATGTACTAATTATCGATAAAAGCTTATGAGTATTTTTAGCAGTCAATTTATGTCAAAAATTACTTTTTTTTTATAACATGTCTATTAATACTTTAATTATCAAGAACTTTTGAAAATGCTATTTTTTTTTTTTTTGTAGTATTCAACTTTCATCCCACCTCTATCATCTAATATATTGGTTAAAAAAACAAAGGCTTTAATTTAAATAAGTTAAAAGTTTATATCTTTTAATTTTAAGCTACATATCGAGTGCATTTGAATTAACTTATTAAAAAAATTTAAATATAAATAGAAATAATTCTTTGGATTCATTTGGTTAATTAAAATTCATGAAGAAGCACTTCTTAAGAAGTAGAAATGGAATCAGAAGCATAAGCTAAAAATTTTTATACGTTTAAATGTAATTGTAAAAGTAATTTTTATTATAATTAGGATTTTTAAACTACTTTGATATAAAAGTACTTCTTTGTATAAAATTATAATTAAAGATACGAAGAATTACTTATTAAGAAAGATGTTTGGACAAAAAGTACTTTTTGCACATGAGGTTTTTTTATTAAAAACTATTTTTATTTTTATTTAATGCTAATTAAAATATTTTAACAAAATACAAAATTAATTCATTATTATTTTAGATTTATTTATATTATATAATTTTTGTTGGGCTTATTAATCTAGTTTTATATATTTATTATTATTGGTTATGTTTTGTTGAATTATAAAATTAAACTAATTTTATGTTATGTGATTTAGTAGAAAATTATTTTTGTCTTTTCATAAAATTTGTGAGAATAGATTTGGAATTTAAGTAATTTTAAAAATCAACCAACTTCTCTCTTTTACTTTTACTATTTCTGATTCTACCAAACTCTTTTTTAAAAAAAGATAAGTTAATTATTTTCTACTTCTACCTTTCATGAAAAGCGTGAACAATTATACAGTCAAATCCTATTAATTTAAAAATAATTTTTTTTCTCTCAAAAATTTATTCAAATGAGCTCTTTGTCTATTTTAAACAAATTTTGGTAAATTTTATCTACGTAGATTGCACACAAACCTTAGAAATATTTTTTTATAAAAAAAAAAATCTTTTTGTGTTCTTGGTAAGGAAGTGTATAGGTAAGCACACCCACAATCTCTCAATATTATGTGCTTGGGAGGATGGCAAGAAAGGGAGTTAAAGGGGATAACTATGCTAAATTATAGTAAGCCTTGATTGGGAGTAATTTAATATGAGTAAAGGTGTAAGTGAATCGAACCATGTCAATGAACCCAATGAATTCAAACCAATCCAATTATATTAGTTCAACTCAAATCAAGTCATTGTGTCAATCAGTTCGGATAATCACATATTCGTTCGATCATTGGATTTATATCCTTCAATCGAAATCCAACCACAATTAATCTTAATATTATTATTATTGTTGTTGTTGTTATTGTATTGATTACTAACTATAGCTTTTACTTATATAATTATTTATTTAATATTTTCTATCATTAATATGTAATATGAGACCCAAACAAATGCCACCTCATCATCACTATAAACTTATGTCACATTAAAATATAGCATCTTAACATAACATATGAGAATTTGCATATATAAAATCTTGATATTTTACAATTTAGAGTACTTTTATTGAATTTTCGGGTAAGAATTGAAAAAATAATAATAAACAAGTAATTAGAAAGTGATCAATTCAGATTTATTTTATCCTCAGATCCAATCTGTAATATTTGGTATACACAACATGTCAATAAACAAGTTCTATATGGCCTTTTGGTTGTTGTCCCATAAAAGGGGTTACGGGTGAGAATTTACTCATTGATGAGTTTTAGATTAAACTCACCCCTCTCCCATTTTCCATTACAGATACTTTAGCTACTGTGAGTCCCTCTTAGCCACCTACTCCACAACAGTAAAAGTTTCTAGTTAGTGAGCTTCACTTCAGAGTGAAGTGTTTTTTGCTTTAGAGATTGAGTTTTAAGATGGCATATCAATTAATTCACACTAATAACAATTACATACAAAACTTTCAGAAAAATCACTCTACAGAATTACTCACTATTTTTTCAAGACACATTCTGGTTATCGGACTCCTCTCCCCTCCTTCATGACCAAACAATGTTCCTCAAAAAAAATTATGGCTACGGTAATAATGCTCCATTCATTTAGATTTTGCAGTAACGAGCGAAGTGACTGTTAACCTAAGATAAAACTCAAATTGTTGATGAAGGGGGAACAGCGTTAATTGTCGTGAGACGACACCAATAAACAAGCAATGATGTCGTTTTGGTTGTTTGCTGGCAAGGACAATTAGTCATCTAGACTATAGTAGCCGTAACAAGGTACGTGGCAGGAAATGTTAACTCTATCATTGTCGTTACCACTTGCTACGCAACGCTACACTGGGAATTGGGCCAAATGGCGCTGTGTTTTGTGGGCTCATTTGTTAACGTCTTGATTCTTTTTGTGCGCTGGAGCCCAGAGGGTGGGCCTTTCCGTTGGTACACGAGTCATACTTTCACAGACCCACACCTCCTCCTTTTTCTTCCACGTGTCACAAAGTAGCATCCAACGACTGCAATTTTTCTTATGCTCCTCTTCCAATGACTCTGGCCAGAGACCCCATTTGAAATTCCAACTATTGCCATTTGCTTGTGCCAAAAAGTTCATCTATTACTCACAAGATCACAGTAAAAATAAACGTTACTCTCGGCGGTCACGGGATTAGCTTTTGGTTAGCATGTGAGGTCCCAGTGAATTAAAGCACCTTTACTGAAAAAACAAACTAATGTGACTATGAAAGCTTATAATGTAAATGGTTTAACTGTTAAGCCTATAAAAATATTTGTATGGACTAAGGAGAAGTAGTTTATTATTTTGACTCATAACCTAACTAATAATTATATTCTTATTTATTATTAAATGAGATGTAAGATATCAATTAAGTGGGCTATATATATCCCATACTATAATAAATGAAGATGTGTTACACAATCAACCTGTTTAGATAACAAATATTTTTAGGTTGAGGTGAGAAAAAGTGTATTGAAAAAAATTGAAATGGTTTGGTTTTTCATTTCACTTTTATTAAAAAGGTTTCATTTTAAAAAAAAATTAATTTCAATAGAAGTGAAAAATATTAATTTTTACTTTTTCTCTTATATCAATTTTTCTAAATTTATTTTTTTAACATATTTTTTAAACACATAAATTTTTTAAAATCAATTCTTTTAAAATTAATTTCTTTAATATTAATTATTTTAAAAATAATTTTATTAAAATCTAAATGAAATGATCGTATATCTCATCAGTTGTCGGTATAAATTTTTTTTTTTATAAAAAAAGAGTAGATATAAGTCTTACTTTGAATCGATTGTCCTTGTACAGCAAGCACAAGTGTTTTTTTTTTTTTTTTTGTTTTTTCCATTTATATGCTGCCAAAAGGTACGAACTTTGGAGGCAGATGTAAGCACCGTAGTGAAATCGACGAACCGCAAGAAAATATTGCAACACCTTGAGTGCCTTCCTCTGCAATATTCAGAAAAAGGTTCCCTTATATATGAGAGCTGAGGGGGTGAGCGGTGAGACCAAGCAATAGCTGCATAGTTTGAGGACTTATTTGCAGTGTTCGTCACTGGCCAACAAGTCCAGTTCCTTCCTGGTTCTGTTCCTCATCAATGCTGAAGATGGTGATGGGATGCCTTGTTCCTTTTCTCTTTCTTTCTTCGCTAGCTCTTACTGGTAAGAAAATAAAACAATTTCTCAACTTTTCTTTCTTGTCAAATCATTGTCATTGTAGCCTTTTCTCCCTTTAAAATGCCTCCTCTGTTTGCACTGCAATGCAGGTGCTACTTCTCAAGAATCCATTTCCATTGAGCTCCTAAACCTGTGTGAGACAACTGACGACATTATCGTACAAGCCTCATCATCTGATCTTCCCTTAGCCGTTTCGGTGAGCGATGCAGAACTCAATGGTGTCTCTGGCAGCATTCTGTTGGCTGAATCCTGGCTCAGGTCCAACGTTCTTGCACATTACCCTGCCGCAAACATCACAACCATTGTTGTTGGGGAAAACTCTTTTTTCTGCCAAGGACACCAACAACAAGAAGAAGACCAGAATAATCTCGGTTTGGTTCTCCCTTCTTTGAAGAACGTGTATCACTCCCTAAGAAGGTGGGGTTTGGAGAAACACATCAAAGTTTCCTTTGCTTTCCACGAAGACTGCTTCCCTTCTTACGCTAACGATGACTTCAAAACAGTCAAACTCTTCATAGATTTCCTCCAAAGTGTTAACTCCACATACTCTCTCATCCCACATTCTAGCTTCTCAGTATCACATTTGGTGTCTTCTCACTCGGAGTCCTTGAAAAAGCTTGGATTTTTATCCCTCAAAAACATCAATGTTGTAACCACTACGGTTCCAAAAGAGAGAAAACTCAAAACCAGGAAGCTTTCAGTTTTGGGTTCAAGCCAAATAGGGCCATTCCCTGTGAGGCCAGCTCCATTACCAGAAATCGCTGAGCCCCCATTGGATTTCTCTGTTGGTTACCCTGCTCCTCCCAATGCAGCACAAAAAAAACCTATGCCTCCACTAGCTCAAGTTGTTTCTTCACCCCCTCCAATGCCTTCTTCCACTTTTGCACCCCAACAACCACCCTTCATTGTTCCAGCTAGTCCACCTAACGGTTATAATCTCCCTCCTTGTAACCCTATTGACAATGGTTCACCTAGCCCTGTGATAGTCCCGGTTCAGAAACTGTGGTGTGTGGCGAAGCCTCATGTTCCGGAAGAGACATTGCAACAGGCTTTGGACTATGCTTGTGGAGAAGGTGGTGCTGAATGTGTGGAGATTCTGCCGCAGGGGACCTGTTACAGTCCTGACACGGTGGTTGCTCATGCTTCTTATGCCTTCAACAGTTACTGGCAGAAGCACAAGAGACATGGTGGAACTTGCAGCTTTGGAGGAACTGCCATGTTGATAAATTCTGATCCAAGTAAGCATCATGCCATGTCCATCATAGCTTATTTTCTCATTTCTCTCATAATTTGGACTTATTAAGTTTTTTATTATTTTTTGGGCACCTATTATTAACAAAGAGTGATTGCTGCAGGTTACCTTAACTGTCGGTTTATTCTGAGCTAGATGCAGCATTGCAAGTGAAAGAAGAGAGGCGACTTTTTAGCTCCAGTTAGTGTTTAGAACTTTATGCTTAGATGAGTTTGGCTTTTGATTCACTTTGCCACAATGCCACTAGTAAATGGTTTAATATAATGTATGAGATAGTTGCTTAGTGGATTTATGTTGTTCAAACTAGTTAGTATCATGGACCAACTTATATAGCTTAGAGCTTAATTGTTATTTTGTTTCTCCATTGTGTTTATGTGTAAGGGATAAGATGTTCAATGCTACTGATTAATTAATGCCTATTTTCCTAGACTAGATAGAGTTTATTTCACTCTGAATCCTTCCTTGTCTATCAGAAAATTTAGACCACTTCAGGTTTTCTAAATAGAATAACATTGCTTCGGGACCATCTAGATTAACAATCTCTATATATAGATTTATAATGAGGTTGCTCGCTCAAGGATGTGGAACCCCTGGGTGAAGAAAAAAGGAGATGCATGCGACATTGTCACAATAAATCTGTTAAGGGTGTGATTGGAGAGTAATGAAGACCCTGAATAACCTGGCTGTTGTTTTATTTCAATAAGCATATGAACTCGTTTTGGTGGAGAAGTTTCTACTTTGTCAGCGCCCAAAGTCATGAAAATTGTTCCTTTGATAATACTTGATTGGTGAGCTTTTGTAACTAGATACAAGGAGTGTTTGGACGATCTTGGGTTAAACTCAGTGCTTTGTGCATCATCCTAGCTTCTGATATTCTCTGTTATTCTGATATGTCTCCCTTTTCTAATCTATGATGGTGCGTATTAAACCATTTCCCCTTTTCTCTTTTCCGAACTAAAGCCCGAAGTAGGCTCGATTCTTGCTGGAGGAAAAATTGAGGTGCATGCAAGTGTTGGATCTGTCATTGAATATTGGGAAGTTCTCGACCTAGTTGTCCATTTATTTAAGGTGGTGTCTGTCTGCATGGGTTGACGACGCTTGGGTTCTATTTTCTGTTTCTTTTTTGTTATCCTGTTGGAAATCAAAGCTAGGTTAAGATCCTAATGTGAGTTTTGGGCTCACCAGCGCCTCTCTCATCTGCCCATTGTAGGGCTAGAGACTATTTAAACGAGAGTAAATTGTAAATATGATTCAATTTAATTCTTATAATAGCGTTCACGGGACTAACTTGAATAACTAAAATAATTAATTTAAATAATTTTTTATAATTTTATTCGGAATTATGTCAATAATTATAGTGAAACATTCATTATCCAAATAAATTAAAGCGATATCATGGCAACATGAATATCTAACCTTTAGCCTTTTTTCAGGTTAAGTGGTCCACATGATGCAGCTCAGTTCTGTCTGTCTCATATTTTCTGCTTTTCTACAACAACAGCAGGATATGATAATCAAAAGCAGTGAAACTAAAAAAGAAAAAGAAAATGCCTGCCACTTAATTGAGACAAAGAGTTGTGCATGGCATAGCTGAGAGACAACACTAGGAAAAAAGCATGAAAAAGAAGTAACGGTTCGCCACATCATAATCAAATTAAATGTTCGATGCTTTACTTGACTGAACATCTTACATCGTCCATGAATCTGGCATATTCCAGCTTGGGATTCATTCTTTGCTTTTCGTTTCGTCTATATTTCATATATTTCTTTTTTCCTGCTGAAGTTGATGTCGGGAGATATTCTTCTAGCTTTTCCCTGTTACAAAATCTGGAGGACCTTGCTGAAAATAAAGAGTAGTTATTTGTATTATTTCTCAGGACATCTTAAATACTGACTGAGATAAAAGTTAGTTTCTGCTTTCAATTAATGTTTAGAAAATGCTTAAGGGTGTCGTTTAAAAGCTATCTTCAAAAGTGGTACTAACAACATTTTCAGCAAAAAGAAAGTAACTATAGGTCACATAGCTAGTTCGACCTCATCCCCATCATTGGTTCTTTTGTTTCTTTTTTGGGTCATTTCAACATAGCTCATAATCGAAACGTATGTGTAGAGTACATAAGGTTTATATAACATTCTGGGCTAACCATCTAATTTCAATTGGTTGCCAGAGTTGGCGCATCTTTGTTCTCATGTGTAGGAACTTGGCCTTATTATTATAGGTACACATGTTGCTTTTTCATCTTTTTGAAAATTAAAACTACCACATCTTTTCAGTTTGATATACATATTTGGTTTATTTTTATTAGTTAGAAGCCGCACAACTTTATTTCCGCCATTAAGTTTTTTTTACATAATTAAAATAAAAAAAAATAACCAATTATACACATCTCTTGATTTTCATCTGTTTACATATTTATCTTGTTTCACGTATAATAGAAGTCGATTTAAATCAACTTTCAAACAAAATTCAAAATTTCAAACCGAAATAGGCAAAAATGAATTAAAATCGACTTCAGTGTAAGGCCTGCAACGGTCACTTTCCGATGCAATGATCAAATCTATCAGCGTCTCTGCTACTTCTGTTGGGTGTCAGTGTTTAGTAAAAGTCGATTATAATCAACTTTCCAAAGCAACGTCAGAAAGCGAGAGAAGTCAATTGTAATCAACTTCGTAGAGTGTGCCAAAGATTTCAAAAGACGATTTTAATTGACTTCATTAAGCGGGTTCACCTACAAAAAAAAAAAAGGGACGATTCACACCTATTTTCTTATAAATTTTGAGAGGGGAAGAAGGGAGGAGGTAGTAGTGGAGATTTGAAGTGGGAAGGAGGTAGTGGTGGAAGGGAGTGCTGTCCTGGTAGTCATGGAGAATGAATTGCATCATATTATTGCCATTGATCACATTGTAGCCAAACTGGCAGTAAAGGTACTTTTATTTAATTTTCTATTTTTTTAACACTTTTATTTTTTAATTTATTGTAGACCATTTTAATATCATTAGCATTTAATTTCATCATCAATGTTATTAAATTTTAATTTGTTTGTTTAGAGATTTGTAGACGTTGATTTACTTATATTTTTATGGTAATGTATATGTTAAATTTGTTGTAGTTTTGGAATTAGGTAGCATATTTTAGTTTAATTCATGAAATGTGAAAAATATAAGTGAGTACGTTGTTGTTTAATTTGCTTGTATTTTTATTTTAGCATTATTTAGTAGAATGTTATAATGTATATTATAAAAGTAGTTCAAATTATTATCAATAAGCAGTGAAAAAATTTATTGTTAGTATTGTATATTATTTTATCATTAATTTTTATTAAAATTTTATTTTAATAAAATGTAGCATTAATTTTCTTATTTGTAATATGTTATTTATTTGTTGTAATACGTATATAATTCTAGTTGTAGAGCTTAGCGAGCATTTAGTTTAATTGGAGAATTTTAATAAATTTAAATTTAGTTTGTGTCAACTTCATTTTGTGGGATATTTAATTTAGTTTGGTGTTGTAGTAATTTATTTATTTTAGTGCAATTTTGTATATTAAGATAATCTTATTTTAGTTTTATGTTTGGTGTAGGTGTAGCTTTGATATTTTGTAGATTTTTAGTTTAATTTGAAAAATTTAACAATCATTAATTTATTGTTATTAAACTTTAATTTTAGTGAATGATAATGTTAATTTTTTTATGTGTAATATGTCATTTATTTGTTGTAATAAATATATAATTCTAGCTTTAGAGCTTAGTGAGCATTTAGTTTAATAGGCAAAATTTAATTTTAGTTTTTGTTAACTTTATTTGTTGGGATATTTCATTTAGTATAGTTTTGTTGTAATTTATTTATTTAATTGCAAATTTGGATATCAATATAGTCTTATTTTAGTCCAATATTTATTTATTTTAAGTTTAGTATGCAGAATTTAACAATGTTTTATATATCTATACAGGATACATGGATTGTGAAAACTAGATGCTATACTTTGATGGTGGCACTGGATCCACAGATGGAACTTTTCTTAGGCAGGCTGGTTTGTGATATATCGCGCTAATGGTTCCAGTGTTTGATTATGATAGAGCATACACTTCCATCTTTCCTATGAACAGTGTACGATCACACTGGAGGATGTGGTGTTCCAATTGGGTTTGTATGTTGATGGGCTACCTAACAGTGGTTGCAGGGGTTCGTGGGAGAAATTTCATGAGCATGATATATAGTTATTGTGTACAAATTTACGTGATGTGATTCTGGAGGAGAGGAACATAAAATGATTCTCCGTCAATCTACGTTGGTTCACATATACATTTGGAACATTGCCACATAATACTAATCAACAGACAGTTATCTGTTACATAAGAGCTTACATAATGGTTTTATTTAGTAGGGCCCTGATCTTGGACAAATCAGGATTTAGGGTTCATATGAAACGATGCCCTCTTTTTACTGATTTTGACGGGATTGCAAATAGAGGTGAGTATGCGGACCAGCCCGGTCCACAACAGACCACAATTAAACGAGTCAAACCTGGTCAGTCTATTTTCAATAATGGACTTGGTTTTGGCCTAATCCGCATCCACCTTGCATAAGCCCGTTGGTCCGTGAACCGATCCATTTAACCCATTTTTTTTGTTCACATTTTTTGTCATCACCGGTCCGCGAGCCAATCCGAGAACCAGTCTTTCTTTTTTTTTCCTTTCTCTTTTTTTTTTTTGCTTTTTTTTATACCCTATATTAAATTATATTTATATATTTATATTTATACAATATATTTTACCTCGCAAAATATATACACACACTTTTTATTAGAGTATCAAAATATTACTAGTAAAATATGCATAACTCATCCAATCATAAAAAATAGGGAAACTACAAAAGAGTATAAAATTAACAGCTATCAACTATCAAATACCAAATACAAATACAAATACAAAAAATAGTAGAATAAACTAACTTATCAAAGTCCATCTATCAAGAACATAAATAAATACCGCAAAATTAAAGTATTGCTTCAATTATGTAAGCTAGCAGGTTAGTCCACAAACCCGCGGATCAGGCCCATTTAGCCCATAGGTTAAGTGGTGTGAACCAAAAAAGTCTACGGGTTGGTGGATTAAAAAATTTCTGGCCTATTTTCGTGCGGGTTGCAAGTTAAATGGTTAGTCAGTGGATCACTGCTCATATACCCAGCTCTAACTGCAAACTATAGTTGGGGGTTTGCGGTTCTAGGATCCCTTTATCGTGAGCTTTGCCACACGGTGAAATACAACCTATAGAATATTTTTGTGATTTGTTTATTGTTTCCCTGGTACTCCTCTAGTATTTTGTTTTGCAACTCTAATAAACTAATTGGAGGACGAACAACCAATTAAGCTTGATTGCCACTATAAAATGTCTCACCCTCCATTGTATTTATAATCACACCATCATAATGTATAAGAATATGAACATAACTCTCTATCATATTTTCACTATAATTTTTACACTCAATCACCTAACATGGTAATCCTAAACTAGGGAGCTCTATTTATAATTGAGGAGCAACATAAGTCGATTTAAATCGTCCTCAAAAGTCAATTATGGCCAACTTGTCAGACAAAGTTAGAGAGTGTAAGAAGTCGATTTAAATATACTTAGTCCTGTTCATGACACACTGAAAAGTCTGACACTCTACTCTTAAGTTGATTTAAATCGACTTCTTTGGATATCTTCGCCACGCCGATATGATGTGACCTGTGCATGTCAAAGTCAATTTAAATCGACTTCCATGGAATTTTGGATGAAATTTTGAATTTGGTACAGAAGTCAGTTTAAGTTGACATCTATTATATAGAAAAACAAGGCAGATTTGTAAACAAATTAAAATTAGGAGAAGTTTATAGTTTGTTCTTTTTTATTTTAATTATGTAAAGACACCCACGTGATTATTTTATTTTGAGAATTTCACAAATTAAGATAAGTATATTACTAGAAATTGAGTAAAGATAAGAAAACTTGATAACTATTAGCTGCAAAAGAAAATCTAGATGATAAAATCCTTATAAATAAGTAGTCCACGAGTTAACAACACTTCAAGAGGGTGTTTGTTTTCTGTCTTAGGACAGAAACACAGAGATAGGTTGTTCATGTATCATGTTTGGTGGTAGAGATAGGGTGTGAGGATAGAAAATTTTTTTGTCCCAAAGATAAAAATTTTCTATATTTCTGCCTCTCTAAAAAGGGAGAACGAGACACGGAGATAAAAATTTAATATTTTTTTTCAATAATATCCTTTGGGTTGCAACCTCCGATGGTGGTCAGGTTGGTTGTCAATGGCCGGTCAGTCGGTGGTCGATGACGGTCTGGCAAGAATACATATGTCTTTTATCATATATTTATTGTACTGTTCTCGTGTTGCCAAATAAAATACAGAGATAGTTATTATGTCTTGTACTCCACAACCAAATATAATACAGAGATAGAATTCCTTATGTTTCCATCTATACTGTCTCTATATTTTATGCCCCAAGACAGTAAACAAATGCTAGCTAAGGTACAATCACACAAGTTTTCGTTTGTTACATCACTCTCGAAAGCTCCATCATCCACAAAGCTGATATATAAGCTGAAATATTTTGCTTCAAGCGAATGAAATCAAATAAGATACCAAGGGTAATGAATTCATCATCAGAAAATTCTCACGTCCCAGAGACGGAGAACTATGCATATTTTCTTTCTTACAACTTGCATTGTATGCCCCGTTAGTCTCTGACACTTGTCATTAGAAAATTCGATCCAGTCTAAAGTTAATTGCTGTACCCTATACTTTACTATCAGCACTAGCCATACCAAAGCAGAGCTCTAAATTTTTTTCAGAAATTTAATTATAGTTTTTAAGAATCCGAATCCAGAAATTCTATTCTTTTCTCTAGTAAGTGCAGTTATCCAATATAAAGAAGAAAAAAAGAGCAGCAGAGAGTATTATGAAACATCAGCCAAGCTTGTTGCCTTAGCCTTTGTAAGCTTCTAATGAGAGCGGACTAAAGAGAAAACAAACAGAAAAGTTAAGGGGTAACATGGGCCGTTCCCACTGTTTTGTGCCAAACTGGACATTCTGATAATAAAAAAAAGGTTAGCAAACTTTGGGCCTGACCGACTGATATGTTAACATTTTTTTTGGGTATCTTCAGGACCAATGAACAAAAGCTGTTGTCTTCAGCGTAACGTCAGGGCTCGGACCCAAAGAAAAGAGTGAAACTCGCAAAGAAACAAAACAAAAGTAAAGCCCATTACTAAAAGAGTAAGGGCAGTTCGGGGAAAGAAAACTTGGAGATTGGGCATGGGTTCTTCAGAAGTCAGAACAGGAATCATGCAACTCATTTGTAATGATGATAGAGTATCAAGACCAGTCAGACCAAAACAAAAAAAACAAAAACATAGCATCAAGACCAGAGAAAATGAATAAAAATAAATAATGATGTAGCATCTTGTAACTGTACGCAACACAAATTACTTCTGGTTCATGCAGGGTCACGTGTGCCTGCCATCCCTTGTTCCTGCATGAATGCTAGCATTTCGTCCTCCTGCTATTTCTTTATCGAGAAAAGCAAAGCAATTTTTTCAAGCAGCCATAAGTGAAATTTGTACCAGAGACCTGTCTTGATCTTGGTGTCGCTAATGGACTCGCATTATCCATCGCACCCTATCGTTTAATTGAACTGAGATTTCCATGCAGTCATCGAGCATAAGAATCAAAGAGATCGGTCGTATGTAACAGTAATTAAGCCTTATTTATGATGACATGTCCTAACCTAAAATGAATTAGACTATTGAGTATTCCTTAACCCCAAGTTTTATTTTTCAAAAAATTATTTATTGATATTACTTCTGTAGAAAACAGTGTGCTGTGTTAAAAAATGTAGTTTTATATTTAGCAAAATAAATTAATTGTGTCTCCTAGAAAATATATATAACAATATAATAAAAACGAGAATTTTTAGGGGATCAGAAATGGAAGGAATCCGAAAGAAAGCCTAACTTTGAAGTTTGAACACGAGGTCTAACAGTTAACTGCATCGAGACTCTCCGAGAGTGTCTTGATACTATCATTCAGTTACGTGTAACCATCAAATAATCCAAACATAGGGGTGTGCCATGCATGAGTAAGTTGCCAAACCTAGGTGTGTAGTATTCTAGTCAAAGCATGGTAGAGAAACCACAAAGTGGTAGTACTATCTCACTTTAATTCAATTCATTCATAAATTTTAGACCAAATATGTATATATCGTACCCCAGTCAACGCAAACGTAGCTATTTGGACAATCACGAGCTTTGACCGTCGATAGATTAACTTTAGGTGCAGGCGTGCAGCACTGAAATTCAGAACTTGTTGCAAAAATTTTGTGGCCAAGTCCAATTGACTCCTGATTCCTAAACAGGAACTAATGACACATTCAAAGGGTAAGCGCTCTCTGAGTGTGTGTATGTTTTTTTTTAATTATTATTAGTAATTATTTTAATAGCTGTTTCAGGGAGGGCATTTTCGTGCTTTGGTATGTTGTTCATTCATGATGGAATATTAATTCTTCCATATAATCACATATATGAAGGTTGTACAGCGCTGGAATATATTCCAAGGAAAGATTCGATGTAAGCAGTAAAGTCTCACTGATATTTTGCTTTTGTGCGTGAAATGTAAATTCTTTTCTTTTTAGATATGTGAATTCTTTTACTAAATCAGTTGAAATTATAAGATCACACTGATTATATGTAGATCACATTCTTCATTTCCATAAATATATATAGAAGATAACGATTTCAGATTCCTATGCAAGACACGTAATCATCACTTCTATTTATATGGGTATGTAACATTGTTTTTTGTTTCAAAAACAAATGTAAGACAACTGTTGTTTGAAAACATATCATTTGGAAGCCAAGGATGATCTTAAGATGGGTTACTAGACAATTGTTATGGCAGACAAGACCAAAATTGCCCTGAGGGATGTCTCGAACAAATTTAGCATGCAGTTCAAGCATTATGAATATGAAGTACTTAGTAAATTGAAAGTGACAACCATTGGCATATAACACAGTTTATGCTATAGCTTCTAGAATGGCATTACTTTTTTTTGGGGTAGGTAAGCCGATGTGAGCTTGTGCTATGATATTGAAAAAGAATTTATCTAATCAGCTTTCTTAAAATAATGGTTAAAGAATTAAAAATAGAAATTTTTATATAAGAAAGTGGAGTTTTTGTATTCTCAAGGAAAAGGGACAATCTATAAAGTTTTAACACTTATTCTTTTTAGTATTCTTAAAGGATCATGCTCAGGTGCCAAAAGTGGTCAAAGCCTTTGGTGCCTAAGATGACACGGCTATGTGAGGGCTTGACATGTATCCGCATAGCCAGTATTATTAAGTGGTGTAACGGAGATTAAGTAACATGTAAAAGTTAATTAATACAATTAATAATTTTTTCTATTTTTTAATTTTCCTATTTTATTATGTTTTAATTTAAATTTTATTTATTTATTTTTCAAAATTAGGTATATCCGAATTTAGTGCAATGAACAATCCATTTTTTCTTTTTCAATTTTTATTTTATTTATGTTTTTATTCTTTTTCAGTTTGAATTCAACTAGTTTTTTTCCCTTTCCAATTTTTTTTTTCATTTTTTTTTATTTTTATTTTTGATTTATTTATTTTCAAAATTCAATTAGTTTGAATTAAGTGCAATAAACAGTACTTTTTCATTTTTTAATTTTTCTTATTAAAAATACTGAAATGAGTCTATGTTTCTTAATGAAAGACACAGACATAAAAGAATGATAAAACATGTGGAAAAGGAAAAAAAAATTGAATTTAGACAGAAAATAAATAAAACAAAAGAAAAAATATAAATAAATAAAATAAAAATTGAAAAAAGAAAAACATAATGTTGAGTGCACTAAATTTGGACATACCGAATTATGAAAAACAAATAAACAAACATATAAAAAAATAAAAATAAAAAATAGGAAAAATGAAAAAAGTACCATGTATTGCAATGAATTCAAAGTAACCAAATTTTGAAAAAATAATAATAAAACAATAAAAATGATAAAAAAAAATTTGAAGAAAAGGAAAAAAGTACTATTTATTTATTTTAATTCAGACTAAATTATGAAAAAAGTAAAAAACAAATAAAAAATAAAAATTGAAAAGGGAAAAATGTACTATTCATTACATTAAATTCACACTTATCAAACTCTGAAAAACATATAACTAAAAATAAAAGTTAAAATGAAATAATAAGGAAAATTAACAAATGAAAAAGTACTGCTTATTGCACTTAATTAGGACTAACCAAATTTTGAAAAAAATAAATAAAGAATAGAAATAAAAAACAATAAAAATAATAAAAAGGGGAAAAAATGCTTAATAATAGAAATTAATTCTTTTTAGTCCATAATCTTAAACCTAATGCTATAATACAGTTGTTAATTTACTTACTTAATCACTTTATTTATACTTTTTCAAACTTATTGAGACCCATTTCATGTCACATAATGTTTTTTTTATTGAATAAAACTCTTACAAGCACCATAAACATCGACTATCTTAGACACAGGCACGCCATTCTTAAATAGTGTTTTTAGGGTACTAGTGAGCAAAAGTAAGCAAATTCAATGCACTTCCGCTGCACACTCCTGCTGATTGGGTCAGACGAGACTGATTAGCTCTCAAGCCAAAGAATTTAATCTGGACACTGCCTGTCACATTTGATTAACTTTAAGAAAGAATACTTTCGAGTTGTTATTTCAGAAATTAAGTCATTATTTGCCAAGAGATTGAGTTCGATTCTCATGATTAGTTCATGTTTCTAGCAGCTTTAAAGCATTCATACAAGGTTCCAATGCAATTTACTTGACCACAAGAATCAAAGTCCATGTGCCTCATGATAATTACTCTGAAACGCTTCTTTGTACTACTAGCGAATAGATAAATAAATCCTGCCCTTGAGTTGTAAGTTCCTCCACGGAGCTTTTCACTCGGTTTTGCTTTTTGGGTGGCATTTTTTTTTTTACAATTAGAAAATGGAAAATTGCAGTAGTTGCTCTTTAACTATCAAGGGGTGTCCTTAGTACCCAAAAAAAATGAACACTATTGAGGTTGCCCTTGATTTAAGGACGTTTGGACTGAATGGTCCCCTCACAAAGAGCTTACGTCTAAAATTCAGTTGAGCTGGAAAGGCTAACTCTTTTGCGAAAGTTATAAGATAATTTTTAGCATGAGCTTCAAGCCTTCAACTAGCGTGCTCACATGGCATAGGTCAACATGCAACATATAATTAGGGCCAAAACAAGTGAATTCATGCACGATGCCCCATCTTCCAGTGGGCAACTTCGCCACGTCTTACCTTTTACTGTATGCGCTCTGTTTAGTTTACACCCACCACATTGGTGTCTATTTTTACTCATTTATAAAAAAATCACATCTTTTTTTGTATGTTAATTTAAAAACGTATACGTCATATTTCTTGACCCTCTTAAAGCTAGCTAGGGAAAATGCTCAGAGTATAATCTCAATTATCGTTAATCATATTTATGTCCTAGCTGATAATTTGCACTGGAATTTGTGAAATATAAGCACTTGAATAATATGGGTGAAATATATATATGGAGAGTCGCCATCAATCCGACAATCTTTCATGAAAATAATCTTTCAAAGATTGTGACATTAATCCGCTCCAATTTTATAATTCAGGGTCACGACAGTTTTACAGGAATCTATATCTCATTTTGCATAGATCCTACAGGTGTTTTTGCTTGCATCACCATATGCATCAGGTGTGCAAAAACATAGAACTTAAATTAATGTTTATGTGTTGAGGTTTTTTATGCATCTGATTTCCTGGGAGAAAAAAAAAAAAAAAGAATCTTGAGGTAAGGGAAAATATAATAAACTATAAGCATTATCATGGGGATGTGTTTGGGAAAAAGAATACGATAAAACTTAGTGATTATATATTCTATTTTTAATAGAATTCTTGACATTGGGAGGAGTATATTGGAGCATTGCATGTGGGATGGAGGGAATAAAAAGATTGGATAAGATAAAGTGTTGTGGCCACAAGTTGTCCACTAATAGAGGGACTAAACAAACTGCTATCCCAGAATTCTGATCATTCGACTGCAATGAGATAGAGATCCGAGAACCCACCATTTGTCCAATCTAAAGTCCATCATCCACCAGCTAATTCTAACTAATTATCTTCTCTGTCCCTAGCTATTTCGTAGACACACCGTCGATTTCATGAAGAGAAGGATTTACCATATCGTAAGTAATTTTATCAATAGAACTACCATATATACTGGTGTTCCTGTAATCAGTAATAAGCAAAACAACAAACTCTCTTGATTTTATGAGTTTTGTTATTATAAATTTTCTAAGTGAAAAATTGATACTATTGTTAAAAAATTATGTTTTTCAAGTTTTTAACAGTACCTTTTTTTTTATCGCACATTATTAGCGTAGAAGCTTTTGACATCCAGACATAGTTTCAATTATGTATTGATGTGCTATTAAAAATATTGTGTTATAATAATTACATCAAAAGTCATATTTATGATGTTATATATATGATTGATTAATAATATAAAATATTTTACTTTTATCGTGTATCAAAATTAATGTCCTAATATATAACATGAAAATGTTTTCAAACAAAACTGAGAGACAAGTAGTCAACACTTTTTATGCGTTAAAAATGAGTCTAGGCATGTAAAATAGTAAAATATAATCATGGTTATAATCAAGTGGCAAAATATACCGAGTTTACGTATGTTAAATATAAAATGAACCTAATTATAATTAAATAATTGTCTGAAAAAAATAAAGGAGTAAGACATGTGTATATAATATATGTGCGGAAAAAAATAATCATGTGGCGTGGTGGCAACTCAGCATGCATTAGCATGTAGTCGGGGTTCAGTCACATTCGTAGGAATGGAGAAGCATCTCGTAGCCAGTAGTTTCTTCGGAGAGCTCTCGCGGTGAGGGGATTAGTCACCACTATAAGTGGTGGATACCCTGATTTTAATAAAAAAAAATATGTGCAGAATGTTGCACTTTTTATTACAGATTTGATGGATGGATGTGATTTTACTTTTATGCTTGTAGGGCAATAGTCCACTGAGCCAGGCCCAAATGCGCTGAGGGCCTGAGTCCTGACCCAAACGAAAAAGAAAGAATCTTCTCTGCCTTATTTCTAATTTATAATTTTTTAAAAACTCTATTATTTTTTTCTTAATATAAAGTAATATTATAGATAATATTTGCATGTTTTATAGAATATTACTTTAAATATTTGTATAAAACATGACATCAAATGTATTTGTAAGAGTTATCAGTATAGAGACGATCAATTGAGAAGTAAACTCATGGAAATTTATTGTATTTATTACTTTTTACTTTAACTTTTTCTGATATGGACAATGAAAATGATTATCAAAGTAAAAATCAGATATGGACAATGAACATGATCATGATCAAAGTAGGAGAGAGAGGGAGAGGTATGACCACATGGGATTGGAGGAGTCATTTTCATTTCTACTAAAAAATAAACAGAGTGGCAGAAACAGAACAGAACACAACAGGACTCAGAAAATAAGAGGGGTCGTTGCCATCCGTCACACGCTGAGACGAAGCCGTTGCAAAGGGAGCAACAAAGTGGCGCCTGTCAGAAAGGCGTGCACTAGATTACACTGCATGAATGGTCATAAAAATATAGTGGACGGACAGAGAAAATTAAAAGAAAAAAAAAAAAGGTGAGTCATGAGTGAGGGGCCTCATTTTTTAAATTTTTTATTTTATTATTCAAAGATATCTTTTGATTGACAGTCAAAGATTAACTTCTTCAAGGTATGAAGATCATCAAAATGAGTTTTATCTCTTTTAACAAAGTTCATTTCCATATATATGACAGAAATCAAACTCCTAATACATGTTTAAAGAATCCAACCACTTTACCAACTTTATAAAGCTTTATTGATTGCGAGTGAGGGAGCTCATGGTCATAGCAAGCCATCGTTTTTAACTTTATGAAAACTATTGTAATAAACTTCTTTCATTCATTATATAAAAATGTTATATATAAGGATAAGGGGAAGAATCCTGTAAAGTGAGGTAATATGATATCTCGATTCATATCTTATTTAGTATTAAAATGTAGGATGAATCCTTTTTTAATAAAATCTTTAACCACACGTAATAATAAATAAGATATAAATTATCACATGCCTTAAATTCTATAAATACAATTAACACTCTGTTATGTATTCACTTCACTTTACATATTAGGTTCGGAGCTCAAACAATGGACTCATAAATCATGTCTTTTAATTTTACTTTTATTATGATGTTTTCCTGAACAATAAATAGGAGTATTGTTCATTTTGTCAATGCTTTTGTGTTGTAGTCTAAGAGGATGCAAAAAAGGGGACGGAGATGGGAATGGGAAAGAGAAAGGTGGGGGCGGTGGGGGCTAGGGTGCTGATTCAAAAGCTCTTAAGCAGAGAGAGAAAAGGAGAGAGAGAGTGGGAACATTCTGATCTTGGTTGGCTTTTAGTGTTTGTGTAGCTGTGGTGGCTGTCAAAGATGAGGAACAGCTCATCTTTTTTGAAGGGTTGATCTTTTGGTTGGGTGGTGTGGTTCCTGTGATATGTGTGTGTAGTGTTTTCTTTTCTCCTTTTGGAGGATATATTGTGTTGTGTTCGTTGTGAAGTGAAAACTGTCTCTTTTCTTGTCTGTGCCCACTACTCCACTCCTTACTTTTGATTCTTCGTACCCCGCAGAGCCAGACACACGCATTCAGATTTCAGATCTCTTTTCTGTTAATTACATCAAACCCCTTCACTTGTTTCCTTTTCTTTCCCTCCTTGTTACTACCTCCTTCCAAGTTCCAACTCTCTTTGTTGTCGTGCAACCTACTTTGGTTCCTCAAAATATTTACTCACACAACGAGAAGGGGAACTTCTGCAGCGTCTGGTAGGTAGGTATGAAATATATATGAATGAATAATACGATGACACGCTGCTCTGAATTTTTTGAGATTGATTTCTGTCCATTCATTTGCCTTTCCTTTTTTATTTACTCTCTTTGAGCATTCACAGTTCTGCTCCCACATGGTCACTTGCCTATTACTACATATATATATATATATTGACTCGGCAAATTTTTTTTTATTTTCAACGAATTGCCAAATTTCTGTGCTGTGATATGCTTGAAATTTTGTTTCCTCGATGCGTTTTTGGTGAGCATGGAAATCTCTTGAGGATTTTTTCTGTTGCCTTGTTGGTCTAAGAAACTATCATTACCAAACTTTTGATCGGTGTGCAATTGGGTTGATTTCTATGCAGCTTTACTAATTTAAATTCCGAGCAAAAAATGTTATTCTTCCACCAACATCCTATAACAAATTAAAAAAAAATCCTTTTTGCTTGCTCTCTCCCAATAGTAGCGTTAAACGTGTGCAATGATCTTTGGAACAGAAACCACCAAAAATGATGCCTTTTGTCTACTAATCCGGTGATTCTCTAAACTCATACCGAGATATGCTGTCTTGTGGTTGCAGGCTTCAAAGGAGGGACAGAGCTATAAACGTGGCTAGTGAGGGGAATGTTGATCGTGGAACTTGGTTTCTGAAACTTTGCGGACCAGAAAGGGTGTTGGCTGGTGGAGTCTAAATCCATTGTTGGGAACAACAAAATAAAGAAGGGGGGAAAAAAGTAGGAAGCAGATACCTAGATTCAGAAAAAATATATAAAAAAATTTAATTGAGAGTGGTGGTGTCAGTTTTGAGCAAGTGGGGGTGTTTCTTCTAGCTTTGAGAAATTATATATTATATATTATATATAAATATAAATATGTTTGATATGGTCTCTTCTGTTGGCAATGTCTCCTAACATGGCCATATTTGCCGGTCTCGTTGGGCTGTGTTACCAATTTAGTAAGCAACCTCTTCTTTGAGTCTCTTCCCATTCAAGTCAGAAAACAATAACCAAAAAATATAAAAAAGGGCTTTTTAAAAAAATCTGTAAGAGAGATTAACCATTCTACCTTTTTCTCTTAGCACTCTTACTGGCCTCGGTTTGCGGGAAAAAGATTCGGTCACACTAGGAAGAAGTAGGAACTATACCACAATTCTCTATTTGTGATACTTCTTTTCTTTTACCTTGGAACATTAGCAAGTTAAGTACTACATTACTTCTTTTGATCCAAAATCCTAGTCGGTGGTTCACTTTTCATAGCCACAGAGGCGGTGAGATAGGTGTTTGCAGCTGCATCAGAAGCTAGAAATTGGAACCCAGTTGTGAGAAGAGTGTGTTATAGGTATTTTTGGTGGCCAAGATGAAGTTTATGAAACTTGGATCTAAGCCTGATGCTTTTCAGACTAATGGAGATAACATCAGGTATGAGATCAGTTTCTTCTCTCCTCAGAACCATGCTTGCAAATTTATTTCCTCTTTTGAGCTCTTTATGTTGTTGTGGGCTTCTCATAGATTTTTTTTTTCCTTTCTAATTTCCTTCTTAATCCAATGGTTGGTTTATTTTGTTTTTATTCCTGCAAGTCATATTTCATTGTTCTTATGTCGTTTCTCTACTTTGATCAATCGTTTCTGATAGGCCGGACTGCTTCCATATCAAATCATTGCAAACTTACTGATATTTGTCTCGTGGACTTTTTTAGATCATGTACATGCAAATATATAACAGAATAAAATTTAGGATTCTGACTTTTTTTGTTTGAGCAACCATTGAGAAATGATCTCATTCTCTTAATTGTTCTTCAACTTCTAGCATGAAGTTGCCGACTCAGATCTTTTTTTTCTTTTTATAAAACAATGTATTTTCATCTCCAATTGATCATATATGCATGCTTATTATTCTACTAGATTGTGATTGATCATGAATTTAGGATAGGGATGTTTGAAGTCGTACTTTTTTAATTCTTATGAGTAACGTATACGTGTATCTACAATTATTGTTTCGAACCTTTTAGAACTCACTCGGATAATCGGTGGAGAATAGCTTAATGGGCATTTCCCTGATCTTTAGAAGATGTGGTGGGGCTTCTAAATCCGACATCCCTATTTCCCATTTTCCCTCAAGTCCAATGAGACCTCCTTAGAATCCAACCAGAAAAAATCAAAGAGAAAAGACCATACGGGGGTTGGAGGTATATATATCTGACAAGACACGAGTTAATATCTCACTCATTGGTGTTCATTTCAACAAGTACGCGGTTCCCTGTAGTTGCTAAGTGACCGTCAAATATATCTGTTATCGCCTCCTTTGACATTTACTTGTGAGGCTATAGTTTTCAACCCTCCTTTCCTCTTTTATCCGGAAAAGGACACAAACAAATTATTATTTTCAGTTATAAATACAGGAACGGATATATCTCTATGTACATACATTGCTAGACAGCCTAGACTATTTACTTGCTAATTTGGCATGACAACTATCATTAATTTAGTATACAACAGTAAAAGCATTTGAAGTTGCACCCTTCCTTGGGATCACTCACTAATGATCTCTTAGTTTTCTGCTACTTAGGAGGAAATTTGATATGTAACTTCAAATCTGAGAGTTTCTTGAAAGTTTTATTGTGAAGTAGCTAATGACAAAAGTCCGTGTACAATCCACTCAAATAGGGAACCGAGGCTTGTGTCTTTAGATGGAATTATGGACTTGAAAATTTTGTTAAAGGCATCCTGATACAAGTTTAGGAGGGCAATATGGACATTTCAAGACTTGAATTGTTGTCTTAATTTGCATCAAGTATATGTTCTTGTCATGTTTGGCAAAATCTGGTTTATTTATTTTATTTTATTAGTTTCTTTATTTTAAAATATTTTAAGACTTGTTTTATTTTATTTTTATGTTTGTCAAGCCCGGTCAATAGTGTAGTAATTTGGACTCAGTCTAGTAAGGTTAGGTTAGGGTTAGGAAACAAGTTTCCAAACTTGACAGCCATTTAAGATCAGTTTTTGATATTGAATGAAATTTCTCTGTTTCTTTAAGAAACTTTGTGTGTGCAAGTGAGATTGAGTGATTTCCTTATCTTGTTGCATCAGGAAGCTTAATAGAGGATTACAAAGTAGAGTAATTCCCTGGTAGTATTTTATTTGGTTTTCAATCCTATCATTCTTATCAATTGTGTGTTGGGGTTTTTGGCTTTTGATATCCATAGGGTTTCTCATCACATCCACTTTTCCACCTTGCAATATAGTTCTCACCTGGATCTAGTTTGATGCATTGAAAATGTGAAAATGCTTTACAATATTTATGAACCATGCCCTACCACCTTCTGAAAAAAACAAAAAAAAAAAGAAAAAAAATGCTGAGAATTTTACTTCTGGTGACCAAAAAAAACAAAAAAAAGCTTAATACACTGATCTATACTTTCTTGTTTCCGAGTGTGACAAATTTTATATTGGGAATGGATCAAATTTAAGTTGTTCTTATCTGTGGTTCTTGTACTTTTGTGTAATCATATAACAATTGTTGTACCTTTGTTAAGCTTCTGACCTGAATTTCATTCATGGTCTCTGAGGTGCGTTGACAGCTACGATGTCAAAAATCTTTAAGCCTTGAACTGATCTTCACAGAGTGCTCATATTTGGTTTTATGCCCAATACACCTTCATCATATTTGTGGACAATATTAGATGCATGTTTACTGTAATTTCAGTAGATGAAAAGGTGCCTTCAGCAATTTGAGAAGAAAGAACCTTTTATTTTCCCTTTTTTAGCTAATACATGCATGTCAGAAAAATCTACTATTGCGTAACTTGAATCTCATATTTTGAATCTGCAGTAGCTTCAATAAATTTCTCGTCAGGATTTATTTTATTGAAAAATAACATGAACTGGCATATATTGGTCCAGGTATGTGGCGACTGAATTGGCAACTGACATTGTCATTAATGTTGGAGACGTAAAATTTTATCTCCATAAGGTAAGATTCTATCTGAAATATAGCTCACATGAGAAATGAATTGCTGATCTTTCTTATCAAGTAGTGCATCTGCTCCTTTCTAGGAAAGAAAAGTCTATAATTCTATCCAATTGCTGCATCGGTCTAGTGATAGAGGGGATTGATAACCATCTTCATATATACTTGGGCCAATACTTAGAAAATAATAAGAATGAGGATTCAAATGTAATTCAAAACAATCCAATCTGGTAGATACATTCGTGTTTTCTACATAAATTTATTTGGTTTGATTATGGGCTACATTATCCCTGTGAATGCTGATCATGATCTTTACCTTAACAATATCTGCAGTTTCCTCTTCTGTCCAAAAGTCCACGCTTGCAGAAGTTGGTAAGTGACACCAATGAGGAGAGCAGCGATGAAGTCCACATCCATGACATTCCCGGTGGACCTGCTGCATTTGAAATATGTGCCAAGTTCTGTTATGGTATGATAGTAACACTCAATGCCTACAATGTCGTCGCAGCACGCTGTGCAGCAGAGTATCTTGAGATGTACGAAACCATTGAGAAAGGAAATCTTATCTACAAGATTGAAGTCTTCCTCAACTCCAGCATTTTCAGGAGCTGGAAGGACTCAATTATTGTTCTTCAAACAACCAAGTCCCTTCTTCCATGGTCTGAGGAACTTAAGGTTGTGAGCCATTCCCTTGACTCCATAGCTACCAAGGCGTCAATGGATACATCCAAGGTGGAGTGGTCATACACATACAACAGGAAGAAGCTCCCCTCCGAAAACGGGAATGATTCACCCTGGAATGGTGTAAGGAAACAACAGACCGTACCAAAGGACTGGTGGGTGGAAGACCTTTGTGAGCTCCAACTTGATCTCTATAAGAGGGTCATATCCACAATAATAACCAAGGGAAATGTTTCTGGTGCTGTAATTGGAGAAGCTCTGAGTGCTTATGCTTCAAGAAGGTTGCCTGGCTTCAACGATGGTAAGATCCACGATGGGGATATCACAAAGAAGAGGGTATTGTTGGAGACTATTGTTCGACTATTGCCCGCAGAAACAGGCAGTGCCTGTTGCAGTTTCTTGCTGAAGTTATTAAGAGCAGCTATTCTGCTGGAATGTGAACTGATGGAGAGATCTGAACTGATGAGGAGAGTAGGACAATGCCTTGAGGAGGCCACAGTGGCTGATCTTATGATTTATGGCCAAGCTGGGGAGACAACAACATTTGATGTTGATACTGTGCAAAGGCTAGTTGAAGAGTTCACAGCACATGAGCAGCATGCTCAGACCCAAAATCTGTTGGAAGATGAATTGCATGAGATGAGAAGCCCTGGCGTGGTATCTGATCATTCTAAGAAGATTAAGGTGGCAAAACTGGTGGATGGCTACCTTGCTGAGATTGCACGTGATCCTAATTTGCCTATTTCAAGTTTTGTCAATCTTGCCGAATTGGTATCAAGCTTCCCAAGACCATCTCATGATGGCCTTTATCGTGCCATTGATATGTATTTGAAGGTAAGTTTCTCCTATAAGTTAGCCTATGCACATCCTGTCAGTTTTCACTCGCTCTCTTCAAACTAACGTTTATAACATTTGGTTTAAATCAATACCTGAGGTTCCGAAGTTGGACAACTCACTGGCAAAATCAATTTTCAGCATATATATGGAGACATGTTACTGTCACCCTGTCTGGATAAGTGGCTGCTAAGAACAATTAACTTTCAATTAAAACCATCTGTTGCATTGTTCATCATTGTAAAATATTGGTAGTGACTACTGACTAGGGTGATTATTTGTTATGTAATTAATATCTGTCCATTGATGGTAATCACGTTTCACAGGCTGACTCACTCTACCATGTCATGCAGGAACATTCCGGAATCAGCAAGAGCGAGAGGAAGAGTATATGCAGGTTGATGGACTGCAGGAAGTTGTCTGCAGACGCGTGCATGCATGCAGTGCAGAATGAGCGGCTTCCACTGCGTGTCGTTGTTCAGGTTCTCTTCTTCGAGCAGCTGAGAGCTACAACACCATCCGGAGGGAGCAGCACGCCTGATCTTCCTGGCTCCATCAGGGCCTTGCTTCCAGGCGGATCCCACGGCAGCTCAAGGTCTACCACAACCAATACAGAGGAGGAATGGGATGCTGTGGCGACAGCAGAAGACATAAAAGTACTGAAAGGGGAGCTTAGCACACTAAAATTATCAGGTGGAGGTAACAGCACACAAGATGGAGGTAAAGGCAATGCCGAAAAAGTTGCTGCTAGTAAAATGAAAGGCTTCCTCGTGTCAAAGAAGATATTCTCCAAGATTTGGTCAAGCAGAGAAAAGAATGGAGAGATTACCAGCTCTGATACTTCAGATAGCCCTGCTTCCACTGTTGTAGAGGAGACAAAATCCACCCCTTCTAGAAGTAGGAGGCACTCAGTATCTTAGAACATGTTTTGCAGAGATTTCGAGCACCATTCAATTGCTGTATTATTCTCACTGTGGTAGAGTATTAGGAGATAGAGCTTACTTGACATCTTCCACCTGATTCTTCAGTGGAAATCTGGGGGAATGTTGAATGAAGAAGGCTAAGAAAAGTGTTGTGTTGATTGTGGCTAAGTCTCATACCCCTTATGGGGTGCAGCTTCCGATCAGCCATAACTGGTCTGCTATTAGATTAGAAATGAGCTGAGGTAGTGACCCAGTTTTGCTGTACTGTAATGAGAAAAGGACTGTCATTGCCTTGTCTTGTTCTAGATCCGGATTGTTGAAGATTGGCTTGTGACAAGCAAAATTTGTAAGCAGTTTTATTTCAAAAGGAGACTAACTAACTAGAATCCTCTGTTAATGAGCTTATAATGCAATTGATACGCGTGCTAGATTTAAGATTTGAGGTGTGATACATGTTAGGTTTGATCTTGGTGATGCCGCTTAGAGCATTTCTACGTTTCTCTTTGGATTCCACTTGTGAGGTCACTGATCGCCACATCAGCATCACATAACCATAGTTGAAAAAGAGAAGGGGGGGAAAGAGAGGGGGGGGGGGGTGAAGGTAAGTTAGATCACTTGCCGGGCCTTCGGCCTAGATTGTAGTCTAATTAATAAAAAAAAAAGGTTTAGATTTATCAAAGAAGTTTTTTTTAACTTAACAGACCAAATTTCAGTAATAAATATAGCCTATTAGGTATGATAAAATGACTTATTTATATTATTATTATTATCATTATTTATGAATATACTTTTAAATTCAATTAATAGGCCTTTTAGTCTTTTTTTTTTTTATATATTTAGAAGTGCTTCAACTTATTTAAAGTAAAAGTTTTGGGTTTTTTTTTAAAACAAATTATAATCAAATAAACCTTTAAATATGGTTTCGGTTCAATTTAGTCTTTTGAAAAGACCTTTGTCGGGTAATAGACCCAAATTCATGTTACTTTTTGGGAACATAATTCAAACCTATTTAAATTAACTTAAACCTTTTATTTATGTTTATTTTTCTTGTTTTTTAGGCCTCCAAGTTCACGCGATAACCAAGGCCCATGTTTCCACCTTACTTAGAGGTAGACAAAAGCCCGTTCGAGCTCAATACAATCATTGCAATCAATGACGATTTTTTGGTCTGGAATCATTGACTCAAATATGTTTTTCTTATTTGGGTCAGTAACCTTATCCATACTTAGGCCTTTCATTGGACTTAGCCCTTGCACCTGCCTTTTTGGGTCAGGCCTGGGCCTACTTATTTACCTGGAAAATTTTGTTGGGCTGAGCTGTTCTCATGGCCGTATCAGGCCAGGCCTATCTTTATAGGTTCTAGCATTCTTTCAGTCTTCGACCTATAAAAAAAGGTAAAGCATTATAAGGGTACGTTGAAACAGTTTTTAATTTTTAATTTTCAGATTTTTCAGTTTTTCTCAGTTTTTCTTTTTCAAAAACTGAAAACTGAAAACTATTTTTAACAAAATAAACAGGCCCTAAGTCTTCTCAAGTCTCAACTTTTGAGCTTTGACCAACAAAAACAAATGTCGAGCAATTTTTATCGGCTCAATTCGTGTTTGGTAATAGTTTAATTTCGAAATTAGTTGTTCATAAAAAAAATTGAAAATAATTTTTTTTTCTAAAACCTGTCCTAAAGGCTTTTAATCACGGGAAATGTTAAATCCTCCCAAGTGGTGTGCCTAATAATTCTTCTAATTCGAAATTTCACTTTTATCTATTGAATAATATTTCCATATTGCATAAATTACAACTCATGTCATTGTGAGTGAGATTTTAAATTAAGAGGATTATTAGGATGGTCATATCAATAATCCTTAATTATAAGTTGTTTTGTAATTCAAATAACCTTATCCAAACATATCTTAAATCTATCCCAATTTCCTAACTTGTCACTGTGCTTCGTCCTCAGTGGTATCTACTGCAGTTGACCTTAAGGACAGACAGCACGCGACTGAATTAAATTAACCAATAATTTCCATGCATCTTGGTACTAATCAATGTGAATCCATATTAGGACAACTGAAATATTTTTTGTCAATGTAGACTTTTTTCCTCTCTGCTTCCCTTCCTGTTTCAGACGTCAGACAAAAATGATTTAAAGTTAGTCACATTCAAAAACAGGTGGACCTCTTCAAGATAACGCTAATTAGGACCTAATTTTCATGTTATCTTCCCGGCAGCAGTGGTTACAGATGTCCAATCGCACCTCAAATGTTGATAGAGGAAAGAGACTAGTTTGTCTTACAAGATAGTGCCAACAGATGCATAATCCCACTTATTAGTCCTTGACTTGATAATATCTATTGGTGAACAAAATTAACAGGATATAAGCTATATGATGATGATGAACGGCCAGGCATGTTGTGTAACAAGGTCGGAGTATTTTATGTGAAGTTCAGAAGTTGATTTCACCAAAATAAATCTAAAACTAACCTTGATAGAGTCTATTATAGGAAAATGTAAATTAATGCCGCCCAATTTTGACTACATAGTTTAAAACTAGCCATTTATCTTTGTCCTTAAGCCCAAACCAGTTAATCAGTCAATTAGACCGAGACATGATGGCAAAGAAAATTATAAAATACTCACGGCAAGCACCTATCAATCAACCTTCCTTTCCTTTTGAAATTAAAAACTACATTTCAATCTTCCCTCTGTCTCTTTTTTTTTTTTGTTTTTCCTCATGTTAAATTAATAGTCACTTTCCTTCATGGCTTTCTCTGTCTCTGACCTATATAAATATCTATGGACAATCTTATTAAACTCTAAAATGCGACTCGGAGAATGAGCTTCCACACCTAGATTATGTATTTATGTTTGATTAGTGACAATTAGGCGAAGACTTAACATGGTCGTCGAACCTCGCCTAACACTTGTGTTCACATAATTGACCAATACGTACCAATTATATATATATATATTGTATGAGACATAAACTATACCACAGGATAAGAATAATGAAACTTGTGCTCGTCGTATCCGCCAAATGATAAAAGATTAGCCAGTCATTGTGCGAAGTTCAGTCAGTCAATCCCTTACTTTTCTGTTCGGCTTAACGAGACGCGGAAAGACAGGGAACGTTTGAGCTTCCTTCATCTGCTTCTTCTTTTTTTATGTCCATAAAAGGTAGGTAGTTAATTACTTATTTACATGTGCAATTGGAGAGAAGGATCATAACTTTTGCAGGTGGGAACTTTTGAACCTTCCACTAGACAATTTTAATATTGGGAAGTTTCGATGCATGCAGTGGCTACTCGAGAAAAATACAAAAATGAAAAACAATGTTGCGAGCGAGAGAACATGATTGATTTTTTTATTTTTTGGTCATGAATGTCAAAGATAGTTGAATACTATTATTTCTCATAATAATTTTAGGTTTGGTATACCAGACCTGAATAGATAAAAAAGACAAATAGAGAGAGAGAGAGAGAGAGAGAGAAATTTACATTGACATCTACATTTAAAGTACATAACATAACGCACGTCTCAATCTTCATATATTAAAGATCGTTCACCTATCGATATCCATATTTATTCCACTTGACAGTTAAAAATTACAATCATAAAATATATATTGATCATAATCTAACAAAGTTTTGGTATGAGTGAAAAAAAAATTCCAGTTTCTTAAACATATAGTTTTGGATTCATTGATTAGACATGTGATCATTTTTTGAGAAATTATTCTCTCATTTAACGCATAAAGGAGTACTTTGAAAAGTGAAAAAAAATTAAATTAAATTCATAGACCTTAGTAAATAACAAAGGCCAATGAACACAACTGATTGCTGTCCAATCATGTAATTACATGCATCTTCCTTTCTGTTGTTACTTTTTTTTTCTTTTTAAGATCGGAGAAAGAGTAATGAGTTAAAAATATTCTCTTTGATCTAAATTAGAGTCTATTAATATGAACAAGTGCATTTCATCTTGAGTTAATTTACTATTCTTTTGTTTATAAGTCACTAACTCGAGAATTAAACTTCTTGTATGAATCAAGCTTAAGAGTAAAAAATATTTTAGGCATGTAACAAAAAATTTATTTGGACAATTTTTACATACCTCTTTTAAAATTTGATAAAATTGTTTGAATACCATTAACCTCTCCAAATGTAACGAAAACACCCAGCACAATGTGTAATAGAGAAAAGACTGACACGTGTAATGATTTTTCAAATTCAATAACCTCCAAATAAATGTTACAAAATTAGAATTTGTGTGTATTTTATCAATCCAAAGGTAATTTTTGTTTATTATCTCTAATACAGAGATATAGAGATATTAGAAATACAAATCTATTCAGTAGTAAAGATAGAAATTTTTTATTCTCGAGACAGAAATTTTCTATCCTTAAAATAGGAAAAACATAAAATTTCTATATATCCAAAATATGGAGATAGTAGAGACATAATATAAAGATAAAAATTTAATTTTTTTCAATAATAACTCTATACATATATTTATATTTCTACTATTACTATATTTTTATCTCAAGGGCGATAAACAAATGCTAGCTAAAGTATCATATGAGGGTAACTTGCTCAAAATATGTACTTGTACAAAAATTGACGTTTCTTTTTGCATAATTGAATTTATATTTTCTCCAGTCTAGTGCTTATCAGCTGTGCCATAATTTTTGTATAGAACTCACGTACAGCTTTTGTCCTTTATAGTGAAATATCAATTTACCACCTCAGAAAGGGAGCGGCGAGTGCTACATGCGTTGGGATAATATGCCAAGGATAAGATAATCCAAATCCAAAAAAAGGTTTGGCATTATGCTTTTCAAGAAGATAGTAGTAGGTATGCTCGGTATGTGGTCAATCTAGCTCCATCTAACATTTTTTGATCAAGTTCCTTTGACTTGCAAATTTACCATGGTATCCTTTCCCTAACTTTATACAGTCAGGGTTCATAGCTATCTCTTTCCAACCAGAAGTAGTCATGTCCTAACAAGGACTAAAACTGAAATGACGAGCCCATTAAGCAAAAAGGACAAGAAGGAAAAGTTATGAACGGGAATGACAGCCCCAAAAAAGATACATATATACTGAAGAGGACAATAAAATAATAAGAAAGAAAGGATGATGCCACTTGGCCTTCACTTTTATTTGTTGCTCCAATTTAGCCCCGACCCACCCCCCAAACTCGTGACACATGTGAGTGGGTAATGATAAGTTTTAGTTCAGTCCCCATGACAGCCTAGGGCTAGGGACAGAGTTCCTTTCACCTAGGCCATTTTAAGGATCGGTTACTCATTTCATTGACCCTGCCCTCTCTCCATTACCACTTCCATGCGTT